>JAVTVY010025689.1:0-118039 GCA_036873755.1 Hanleya hanleyi
TTTGCTGCACTGCAATTTACTTCTGCAATGGCAAAGACACAAAGTAGGTCTGCTGTTACCCAACAAATAAATAGGAACAATTTGTTGTTCAATATAGATTTATTAAGAAATCATAAAGTCACGGTCACCCTGTCGGCAAATGCGACGAGATGAAATGTCCGGTAACAAGGTTTGAATGCGAAATTAAAGATGGGAGATAGGTGGCCATAGTTCATAGATTCCTTCTGTGTTTAGGAGAACCTCCAATGCTGTGGGTGTTATAAGTGAAAGTCAATTAAGGCATATACAAAATAAAGTAGAATATGCGGGAAGGTGTTGAATGTCATTTGGAGTGAAATGTTACAGATGACATCACAGAACGTTCAAGAGTTCAGTTCTCTGATAATGAAGTGTACAGGTATCGCCTGAGAACACCCATCACATTTGCGACACACCCAGGGTCGCTGACGAGATGAAGGGTCTATGATAAAGGTAGATATATCCTCTGGAGCCGTTGCAATGTCTCTAAGGTCTTCGAGGCACTCGCCACTCGGGTCCACACAGTTTTGTAAATCAGGGCAAGAAATTTGTCTCTGGTGTCCTGAAGGATGTCGCACATGACAAGAATATGTATATATATATCTGGATATTCAGAGCAGAACTGGCAGGTTGGATCCACAGCAAACTGGTTGAACATAGCTTTGTTTGACTGGAGTACATAGGCTCTTGTCAGGAGCCTCAGCTGAATGGGGAGGGCTCGGACATCTGTTACACCCGTAGAGATGGAGGATATCGCAGGATGAGGTTTTCCGGTTGGAAAGCAGCCGAGGGTCATATATCTGAGAGAAGGATACATATTAAATTTTTGAATGGGACTAAAACACATGTTGCATAAACAGATAGCAATGGCAACCTGTGTACCAAATTTGAGGAAAAAAAATCTGTTAGTTCCCAGGAATTTGTGAAAACTCTCCTCAATGAATAGATGCTGTTATGTATTGATTTAGACTATGGAACTTGTCGCACTTTTCGCAACCGATTCATGTATGACATGTCACAGATTGAGAAGGGAATAATTATATTTTAATTTTTTTTTCTGGCTATAACTTACCATTACTGAAGACGAAAAAAAAATTTGCAATGAAATGTATGCGAACTACCTGATGCTGATGTAATAGAATAAAAGGAAGGGTTGTACTCACTTGTCAGAAGACGCGCCAACGATTAAGTACAGGAATCGACACCTCGTCAGAGCATCCTGGTGATCTCTATCTCTTCTTCACGATTCCCATTTCAAGGCATCTTGGTGATGCCAAAGTCAAGGCATCTTGGAGATGCCCATGCAGGCCACCCATGGGCATTGGTAGAGCGTAACTCGAGGACTGGCTTGAATTATATGCCAGGAGCCTCGAGTCGGTGTAAATTGTCCGCATTTTACATCTTTGTAATATGATGCTCAAAGTGACAAATCACACTAATTTGGTCATTTACTAAGAACGGGGATCCTCCTCTATTGGACTTCTGATTATGGATTAAGGGAGTAGATGCTTAGAATTATCGATGCATTAGAATTCATATAGCAAATTTCTAATATGCTCTAATTCATTCTTGTTTTCGTGTAGAAATTCGTTGTTTTTTCATTTGTAATTGTTGTCTGATTTGCTGAGAAATATGTTGGCTGATACAGAGATGACTTTCAATGAACGGATGTAAATGCACAGAATACAAGTCGATGGTTAGACCAATAACTTGGTATTACGCCAGCCTGCACATTCTTTTCATTGGTGTAGACGTGGTCGAGTAATGTCCCATTTACTGTTGTAGGTTCAGTGATTAACTGGTTAAGTCCTAATTCCTGTTCCATAAGTGGAGAAATGTATTATCTTTCTCCAGCAAGTTCATATTAAAATCTCCAAGAAAGAAAGTCGGTTTCTGTGTATTTATGAATGGCTGGATATTGTTGCGTACAACATGTTGTAGTTGTATATCTGACAGTTTTGGTGTTTTGTAGATGAATATAACTTGAACATCATTTCTTTTGATTTGTGCATCTATGAAGATAAATTCAACGTTATCATAGATGTGAGAGTTTATTTTGTTCACAGTTATATCATGTTTTATGTATGCGACTAGTCCATGAAATGGTCTGGTCGTGTTGGATGGCCGAGCTTCATCTAATCTATACATTTGAAACCCTGGCAGTTCATACTGATCAGCTCGGTCTGTATTTACAAGACGTGTCTCAGAAATTCCAATTAAGTCTACATTGTGTACATTTGGATCACTCTTTGATATCGTCTATATGTAAATGCAGAGATCTAGCATTGTTGAACAGTAGTTTTACCTGGGAGTTTTCAATACTGTACAGCGGTGTATAACACAACTGATGTGGATTCTTGTAAAGCCTTTCCATTTCTTGATGTACCTTTTCATCCACTTTCAATGCTTTCTCATTGAAGTCAAGAATGTGCAAGTTTGCTAATTTGCGAACTCGAGACAGTGCAACATAATGAACATGTGGTGGTTTATAACTAGAGCTTAGATCTACAACAACTTCATCAACTGTGGCACCTTGTGCTTTGTGAACAGTCTTAGCTGCAGCTGGGGCAAGTGGAAATTGGATTCTTTGATAAGTTTTTTTGTTATGAAGAAATGTCCGTTTTGTTTCAAATACTGGTGTCCATTGCTGATCAATATCTGTATGATAGAGATGTTTGTATTGTTTTCTTCTTTTGCTACCAATGTTTGTATCGGTAAATAGAACCCATACAATGGCTGGTCTCTTAGATGTTCCTTTGTACTCTATGTGTTTCAGAATTGCTGATGCACCATTTGTCAACCCATCATCGACATCAACATTGACTGTTACATCATATGTCATGTCAACCGCAAGTTTCAGCACACTAGGGAGGTTTCCAGTTTGGCTGAGTTTGTCTTTCTTATTAATTTCTTCTACCAAGTGAATCTTAGTCTCTTTGTTCATGTTCAGGGGGGAAATAATATCCGTATCTGCGAAGACGTCTACTTTTATAGTTTTCAGATCTTGAATCAATGTGCTGTTGAAGTTATCAACTTTCTTGTTCTCTGTAAATAAATGCAGAGCTTTCCTTGGATAGTCTACAGAGGTTGTAGAGATCGTGCGAGATGTGATAATTTCTTTATCTGTTGGTAGGAGTTGATTGAATCTTAACCTGTTTAACATCTCAGCAAATGGCAAGTCATCTTTTTGTCTCATAATTTCGGCGAGTTCAAACATTTGGAAATGTTTTTTCCATAAATTGCTTGCTAGACCGACAGACAAATCAGAGAAGATCCATGAATCTGCTACAGGACATGACTGATAAAAGTCTCCAACAGCTATTATACTTATCCCTCCGAAATCTCGTTTTGTACCTGTTAGTTCTTGTAGTCGGTCATGCATGAAAGCGAAGAGCTTGTTACCAACCATGGAGATTTCATCGATAATGATAACAGCAAGGTCTTTGTAAGTTGTTCGAAATGTATTTAGCTCATCACTGTACATATGCTGTTGTGTTTGGAACATTTTCTTGTGGAAAGCAGAGGCTATTGTTACCCCATTAATGTTGTAAGCTGCCTTTCCTGTGAATGCTGTTCGTAAGATCTTTATAGTATCCGGGTCATCTCCATCTTTGGAGAGCTTGTACTACTACAGATTTTCCAACACCCGCTCCTCCCGAGAGGAATGCGTACAGAGGGTCTTTGTAGAAATCCATTGTATAACGTGATTGAAAAATTCTCGTTGTTTAATGTTAAGAGATCGGAGCAAAGCCCGGTATTCATCATCTGGAAGCAGTACTGAATTTGTTTCAACGGATACAGAGGTACCGGTACCAGGTAAATCAAGATCTTGGCCAATATCTGCTGTGCTCTGGGATTGTGTAGGGGGAATAAAGTGGATAAAGTCCTCTGACTGACTGGTAGATTGCTCAGCATCTTCTGCTTGCCCTTGTTCAGTGTTGGGTGCTAAAATGTCAAACTCTGTGGAAAGGTCTTGTTCAGCTTGTTGCCTCGCTAGATCTAATTCTTCGACATGGTGTTCGTATTTTTGCAGCAATGGTAAAATCTCTGCACTTTTATTTTGGTAATGACCTTCATATGTGTCGTATCCACCCTTAAGATCTTTGTTTTCGTCTCTCCATGGCATAAATAGAAGAAGTTTTTCTCTGTAGAAGTTCTCAGAATTTGTGCTCTTGCTGTATCTTACATATCGTATTACCTTTGGGTTCCTCCTTTTTCTGATTGTTATGCCACCTCTCAATTTCATCACAATATTTGTATCACAAAACTCTGTATCACTGTCCGTCTCTACGTTATTGTCAGATGCCGGTAAATGACTTTCATCATCATCATTGCATTCAACTTCAAAAGTAGGTTCCTTTTGTCTATACTTAACTTCTAACTCGGAAACATAATCAGCGAGACAGTACTTTTCGATTTTTTTTGGTCTTTTTGCGTACCTCTTGATGATGTTGTCAGATGCAATGTATGTCGAGTCATCTGGAAGCTGTTCCAACTGTTCTTCATTTTTCAAGAGAAAAACTCACTGGTCTGGAGGAGATGTATTGGTGAATACTACTTCACGAGATGCTCGTGTCAGTGGCATCTGTAACACGAGATATGATGCTTCTTGGGCACTTATTTCAACAAAATTAAGGAACTGGTTTCCAATATGTCGAACCTGTCTCTTGAGATCCATGTTTCCCTCTCTTGCTTCTTTAGACGCCTGTTCTAGCATAGTACTCATACCTCGCTGTGATTTGCTGATATAGGAAACAATGTACATTGCACAGCCATAGGGGTCAAGTACAAATTGTATGTCCAGGTTTGCTCTCCATGCGCTAAGCACAACTTTATTGTAATAATTCACACGCATCTCTGATGGTTTTCTTTTCAAAAACACCTTGGGCCCTTTGAGAGAGCTTCGTATGCATTTAATATATTCTGATTCTTCCATTTGCACAACATCTTTTAGAAATTGTTCATATGACATAACACATCCGTCCTTAAACTCGTTCATTCTAGCATGTATTTCTGAGTATTTTTTCCTGTACTCCTCGACATCATTTTCTAGTGGATCTAAGACCATTGTCTTTCGAAGTGGTGGAAGGGGAAAGCCAAATCTACAAACAGATCTACCACCTTTCTTGCAGGTTTTCGAATGCTTATGAATTTGCAGTTGAACCAAGTCTCGTAGGTCTTCCTCAACATCTAAGGAACAAGTCACATATTTGTCAACATACTGAACAATGTCGTCCACAGAATCCACATTATATTTTGGTGCATTCTCTGTCCATACTATCATGTGAGTGTGTGGCGAGCCTCGATTTTGAAATTCAATGCGTTGGAATGTATCAGTAACAGTTCCAATTGGGGAGTGTTCACTTTTAAGTACAGTGTTTACAAATACTTGCACTCTGTGGTCAAAGTACCTGGACGTTGTTACAGGGTCTTTTTGAACAAGTTTGACTTTGTCAGACCATGTCATGTTTTCCATGTCTTTATCGGAACATGGCACACCAGCTAAGACTGCTAAAGTTTTAAGTAACTCTATCCAACGAGTATCAGCTGAAGATAAATACATGAACCATGTTGGGAGACCTACTTGTCTAATCATAGCAAATACATCCTTTTTCCTTGAAGAAAGGTATGCTGGAGAATTACGAAGTGTTCTAAAAATGTAGTAACCTTCATTCAAGTTAACCATCTTGTCAACGATCTCAGGGTTTCGCGCTTCTTTTGCTGTAATTTTCTTTCCGTCACTTTTCTTTCTTCGAACAGCTAAGTTGACTTTATCAACCACTTGTTTCCTTTGTATTTTGTTCAGTTTGAAAAAGAGATTTGGAACACATGTTGCAGCTCTTCGATCAACACTGCGCAGTTCCCAGTTTGAAACATCACTGTAAGATACAGGTACCTGCCGGTCATTGTTTCTAATCTTTTCTGTCCACAATATATCGTTGGAAAAGAGAGTACTTCGGCATCTTTATCATGATAAATGCTAAGTGGTTGCTGTCCTTCGCCAGGTGCTAAAACTAGGCCTTTGTTGGTATCAAGATTTGTTTGAGTGATGAGTGTGTCAGAATTGCCTTGAATGCGATCATCTTCATGGATTTCGATAAATGTATCTTGGTTTTCTAACTCGTTTACAGGATCAATAAATGCTTCTGAATAAACAATTCCAGATTGTTTCCCATCAGTGTCCAAACAACTATGTGCAAATCTGCCGTTTAAGTGTTGTGGCCTTGTAAATTCTTGAACGATTTCTTGAGCACTATTGGTAGTCTCGTTAACCCAATTCTTATCAATTGCCAGACCAGATTTCTTATACAGCTGACTATTGTTCATAAGCCAGTGTAAAGCTGTGAGTACAACAGTTGGTCGCACATTTTCAGAAAACACACATGATTTGTAAGAAAATCTTTTCTTCAGTTTTACAGACACTGTGAAATGTTCATCCATTTGTCTTGGTAATGCATTCAGTGTCGGCTGAATGTCAATCGGGACATTGACTACATTGCCTTTCGTTGAATACTGTCCACCTCGTGGTAATTCTCTTATCTGCATAAAGGGTATTCTAAGAGCTACAAGTTGTTCTTCGAGAGGGTGCAAGTTCAACTCTGGGGGTTCATCAGGCCAGGTCATCCCATTAGCAACAGAGAGTTTTGGAATTTTACATTTCTTTAACATTCCTTTCCATATACAGATTTATATCCTGTATAGAAATCTTTATATGTTTGAAATATGGGGACAGGGCAACTCTCTGTTACGCTTTCTCTAAACCATGTTTGATGACAACAGGTACATAGATATTCTGGTCCTTTTTCTGTTTTTTTTTTATAGAAAACACTGATACATCCGTCTATATCATGTCCGAAACGTCTTTTTTTACATTGTTCTTTTTCATTCTGAAAATACTCTTGGCTCTTTCGATTTTCTGATTTTCGTTTTCTGTCCGAGGCTTTTTCTTCTTGTGTAATATGCCTTCTTCTTTCAGATTGTTTCATTCTTTCAATAGTGAGGAAAGTTCTATCCTGTCGCAGTTGTCTTTTTCTGGTCAAATCTGCCTTTGACTCTGCTTGTGAAAACACTGGATCAAGTCTAGCTTTTTTCTTCAATAATCTTTCTTGTTCTAAAAACTGTGTATCTTCTCTACATTTCCGCTTACATTTCAGATCTATCACCCTGTGCTTTTCCGGATCTTTTTCCCTAGATTTCTGTTTACTTTGGACATCTATTACTCTGTGCTTTCCCGGTTCTTTTTTTCTGGCTGTCCTCTTACTTTGTTTTTCAATCACTAACAAGCTTGGATCATTCCTTGCTTTCCGTTTACTTCGGACATCTGTTACACTGTGCTTTTCCGGTTCTTTTTTTCTGGCTGTCCTTTTACTTTGTTTTTCAATCACTGAGAAGCTTGGGTCATTCCTTGCTTTCCGTTTACTTTGGACATCCATCACTCTGTGCCTTTCCGGTTCTTTTTCCCTGGCTTTCCGTTTACTTTGAACATCTATTACTCTGTGCTTTTCCGGTTCTTTTTGCCTAGATTTCCGTTTACTTTGGACATCTATTACTCTGTGCTTTCCCGGTTCTTTTTTTCTGGCTGTCCTCTTACTTTGTTTTTCAATCACTAAGAAGCTTGGATCATTCCTTGCTTTCCGTTTACTTTGGACATTTATTACTCTGTGCCTTTCCGGTTCATTTTCCCTAGATATCCGTTTACTGTGAACATTCAATACACGGTGCTTTTCTGGATCTTTTTTTCTAGATTTCTGTTTACTTTGGATATCAATTAATCTGTGCTTTTCTGGATATTTTTCTCTAGCACTTGATTTGCGTCTTTTGTCAGATTCTTTCAATAGTGTTTTCTTTGAACTTCTTTGTCTCATTTTCTTCATGTACGTACGCATGTACTCTCGCCGTGTACAACAATGTATTGTTTTGTCACTTTTATGGTCAGTTGATAATTTTTTCTTCTTTAATATTTGTCTTTTTTTCTGATCTTGAAAATATAATAGAAGTCTATCATTTGCCGTTTCTTCAGTCAATCCTGTAGTCTTCTCAGAACTCTTTGGTGTCTGATCAGTACAATTGTCTGAACTTATCCTCAATATCTTGAGAGCTGTTACTTCGAAAAGATCATCTGCCCGATAAGCCATTGATTGTGCTAGACGAAGACAATGTTCAAATACATCGTGTATGTCACTATAATGTAGCACAATACTTGATCCATTTGGATCAACAGAACCAGTCAAGTTTCTCGAGTGAGAGTCACTAACACAGTAGATGTTATTCTGCTTAATTACAATGAATGTACTTTCTTTGAATGTTACAATAGCAGCATCACTACTGTTTTGAAGTAAAGCAGCATGTAATGCTTCAGCCAGTGTTAAGAACTGCAGTTCATCTAGGTTTTCTCTCGTATTGCCCAGTGTTCCCATCAGTGATTCTTGAAATGCACAATTGTAAAGATTACCATTTGTATATTCCACTGACCCACGAATGTCATTAATGGCTAGGAGCTCATGATGGATTGTGCTACTTCGCTGCAAAAATTCATACATTTCGTTTCCATTTACAAGTATCTGGTCTACGTCATTTGATGTCCAAATTGTTGTTGGTTTCTCTTGACTGTATATGAGAGCTGATAGACTATTCATTACACACTGTTTACCAGCATTGTCCTGAAATCTTGGGTGGCTTTGGTCGAAATGACCCTGTATTGGTACTGGCAAACTCAAAATATCTGTATTTCCTTCGAATCTATGTTGTGAAATTATACCCGGACATATTTCTGCTGATTCATGTTCTTCAGCATCTACTGCATCATCTTGATGAGTGTCATGTGTTGAAACAAATGTTTCGTCCGTTTGTTTATCAACAGGAAGTTCAGGTATGCAAGTTTTGCATGGTTTTGTATGTTCAATGTTTGTAATAGATTTATTCAATAGCTTGTTCATAGTTCTTGAAGTGGTTTGATTTGTTTGTTTGTTATTAGTTCTTGCAACTTTTGTACGTAATTCCGACACCACTGCAGTGCACGGTGGCAATGGCACCCTCGGTGAGGTGCAAACGGAAGGTTTCGAGTCAGTGGCGGTCGTCTGCCCTGCACCATCAATTCTACTATCTGGTGTAGCTGATGGTGGCACACTCGATGGTGTACAGACGCACGGATGCGAATCAGACCTCGGTGGGACATCCCCGTGTGGGATGGACAGACTTCCCTGAGGAGTTGTCAACCTCTGGGCATTTGAAGATTTTCCCTCCAGAAGGGATGGTTCTTCCAGACCATGGAATGAAGAATTGGAATTCTTCGCCCTCCTCTGTCTCATCCGCGACCTCTGCTGCTGACTCTGTCTACGTGACCATTTGCGTTTCCCATCCATGCTGTGAAATATATACATCCATGATAGAGACAATTTGACGAATTTACTGTCTGTCCCCGATAATATATCCGAGACGTTTTCGGAGATATTTTGGAGACAATTGATTGGATATTGAAACTTCACACAGGAGATAAACTAACAAGATTTCAATTAAACCCAAAATACGCCCGTTAAAAAATACAGTCGATAAACAACAATTTTATCTCCTGGATGTTGTTATAGACAAAGGTTAACCATACAAATGAACCTTCCTGGACTGTATGTTGTTTGTATTGTTGCAATAGTCATAATACTGTACATGTATAAGCCATCTTTGTTGTATGAAGTCGGGTACATAAGGGCCTGGAGTGGTATTTGTAGGAGCAGGTAGAACACCAGTTATTCCTACTCTCCGGGAGTGCATATTCTCCCAACCCCAGTTATGCACTTATGTATCAGTAACTTTAAAATAAAATTTGTGTTTATAGTATAAGCTGCAAAAGTAAGCTCATCAGCCTGATGATTGGGGTCGAAATAACAGTAGGTGCCAAATACAAGGATTTCAGACTAAAATGAAGGGGAGAATATCTGAAGAAAACATCGAATCAGCTCAAAAACAGTTTGTGTACATCGATCATATGTGCCAAATTTCAAAAGAATCCATCGAAAAGCCTGAGCCGAGTTACATACGTTTGTGCACATCTGCGCTTGGCACCAATCATTTCGAAAGAATGCAATGAAACCCCTAGAACGAGTTTCGTTCAAGAGGACTGTTGGTGCCAAATAAAAGGATTCCAGACTAGAATCAAGGGGGATAACTCAAGAAAACATCGATTGGTTCGAAAAAAGCGCATCTACACATGATATAATGTGTACCAAATATCAGAAGAATCCATGGAAAACTCTGGGACGAGTTTCATCCACGAAGACAGTGGGTGCCAAATACAAGGATTTCAGACCAAATCAAGGGGAGCAACTCGAGAAAACGTTGAATCGCGCTGAAAAAAGGTTCGTGAACATCTATATATGATACCGATCTGTGTACTAAATTTCAGAAGAATCCATTGAAAACTCTGGAACGAGTTGCATTGACGAAGACAGTAGGTGCCAAATACAAGAATTTCAGACCAAAATGAAGGGGAGTAACTGAAGAAAACGTTGAATCGGGGATGTTACTGATCATGTGTACCAAATTGCAGAAAAATGCATTGAAAACTACTGGATGAGTTGCATTCACAGTGGGCAGTGGGTGCGAAATACAAGGATTTCAGACCAAAATCAAGGGGTGTAACTCAGGAAAACGTTGAATCGGGCTGAAAACGGTTCGTCCACATCTACACATGATACCTATCATGTGTACCAAATTTCAGAAGAATCCATTGAAACCCCTCAGGCCTGGGATGAGTTGCATTGACGAAGACAGTAGGTTCCAAATACAAGGATTTCAGACCAAAATCAAGGGGAGTAACTCAAGAAAACATCGAATTGGGCCGAAACAAGTTTGTACACATCTACACATGGTACCGATCACGTACCAACATGCGGAAGAATTTATTGAAAACTCTGGAACGAGTTGCGTTGACTAAGACAGTAGGTGCCAAATACAAGAATTTCAGGCCAAAATCAAGGGGAATAACTCAAGAGAACGTTGAATCTGACTGAAAAATGTTCGTGCACATCTACACATGTACCGATCATGTGTACCAAATTTCCAAAGAATCCATTGAAAATCCTGGGACAAGTTGCGTTGACGAAGACAGTAGGTGCCAAATACAATTACAAGCGTCTAGTCCGTCATTCATAATCCTGCCGTCGTCCATTAGAGAATATCCGCGTCCATAATCCAAAGACCTATTCCATTTTCCACATAACAGTATTAGCACCAAATTCAAAAAGACAAACATAGTATACATAAACATAGGCTTGTTTCCTGCAAGAGAGAAGCGGTCAACAGTTTTCAATGATGCCGGCAAGACATCATGACGTTCCAAAAATATCAAATCCGTATCGCTGATCAGTATTCTTAATCCATAATATTCGTTATAGAGTCGTCATCTAAAAAAGATGTATCTCAGTCACGCTTTGATTGTGACTGTTCATATGAGCACCATGAGGATCTTGAAGTACATGGGTTCACACGGCCCCTAGCCCCGGGTTAAGCGGAATTAGACACAAGTTACGAAACGTAACGCCATAGATCTTGAACGCTACGCTCGTATTTTGCTATCAGCATGCGATATGTATCGCCAAATTTGAGAAACTTTGAGTGGAGGCGCTTGATGGAATAGCCCTGTTTTATAAGTTTCTGCAACAATGTTTTGTGACGTTGGTTAAAATCATCACATTTAACACAGGATCTAGCAAATGCTACTAAGCGAGATATGTATACGCCATATGCAGGTCCCACTGGAATATTACTATCCAGAAAGGGATAATTTACGATGTCGAAATTGTAATCATCTCTTTTCTCATAAAGTCGACGAGAGAGAATGCCCGCTTCATTTTTATAGAGATAGAGATCTAAATAAGATGTGCCTGTATGGCTATCTGTAGTTTCCTTCAAATCCAGTGAAGGTGGATATATATCCTTCACTGCGTCATGTATATAGCGATTATCCATAGCGAGAAGATCGTCTATATAGCGTTTGGTGAATGAGAAGGAACGGGTTTTGAATGGATCGGTTTTTGAAAGCGCCTGCATATAGTCATATTCATAAGAGAACAGATACAGGTCGGCCAACAGGGGTGCACAATTAGTACCCATTGGAATACCTATATGCTGCTGATATATTGTGTTGCCAAATTTCACATATTAGATATTTTTAATGAGAAATTCAAGCAACTCTATAAACAAAGAAACGTCCCATGAATGATATCTCTTGTATGTAGTCGAGCTAAAGAATGCTTTATGGCTTCCGACATTAATATATCTACGATCAGTTTTCTTGAGCACAGATACTATTAATGAACTTAGACGGTCAATAAGGTCCTGATGAGGGATTGTAGTATAGAGAGTCGAGAAATCCCATGTGGATACATGTCTGTACGGTATGTGACCTTTAGCATCAAGTTCTTCCGTAAGACATTTTGGAGTTTTTCAATATCCACATACATTCAACGCCAGAGTTCTTGAAAATAGTGGCGCAATACCTTTCTCAAAATGCTTTTACCTCCTGAAGGGCCCTCGTCAATAGGGTTGAAAGAAGCTTGGTGGTGCAGCTTCTAGAACCAGCTATGAATCTAGCTTTGTATGGTGATTTATGCATTTTGGGAGTCCAGTATATTTTTGGTATGTCGTTATGATTGGTTGGAAGACAAATACCTCTTTCCCTGAGAAACTTTTTGTGATGGTTAAATAAATCTTCCAGAGTAAATGCAGTTTGGGAGTAAGTAGACGTATTTGATGAAGATATGTCTACACTCAATTCTTTAACCAGCACCTGGCAATAGTAATATTTACATATGAATACTATATTATTCGGAGCTTTGTCTGCTGGGACTATGACGAATTTACTCTGGAGATTTGCTAGAACTTCTTGCGAATTGAGGTTTCTCAGAACTTGTTTTGCTCGGGATGAGTACTTCTGTCAATATGGCGGATTGTTTCAACGACCTTGCTCTTGGTGAGGTCCAGCCAATCAGCGAGTACTGTAGGTTCAACTTTTTCTCGCTTAGACCAATCAATAACGTACTGTTCCAAAGCAGATAGGACTATCTTCTGGTCGGCCTTCAAATTTATTCTTCTTGGCTCTCTATATTTAGGTCCTTTCATCAGGAGTAATTTCAGATACTTATCACTCACCACATCAAGGTCACCAGTCACAATATGTTTGCATGGTGTATAGATAAAGTTCGACGATTCACAATCACAACTATAGCCTCCTGACGTGTATAAGTTCCAGTCAAACTCCTGGACAGCATTGGAGTAATTGAATATTTTGGCGGCTATAGATTTAGTGTACTTATATGAAATGCAAGGAGGTTCTGTGAACTTAAAATAATTCGGCACAGTGTTGCGTACCTCTGGATCATTCAGGATTCGAGGTAAATTAATGATGTCCAGTCCTTTATCGAAGTAGTTGAGTTTCAAGAAAAGCCGATCTTGAGATGTTTCGATTATGTTCTCTGGGCGATACAACCGAAAATACGCTATATCTTGACATACTTTAATGATTTTTGATGGTATTATATTTCCTGAAGACGCAGATTGTTGTATATCTCTGGCTATTTGATCTAAAGCTCTCAGAGGTAACGCATACAGAACTGTACGTAAGCTATGTATACTATTGGGTGTGTTAGTTAAACCCATTAAGTAATTTAAATTGATATGATCGTGAATCATCGAACTATTAAACTTTCGCCAACCATGGCTGCGATGTCTTCGTTGATGGGGTTTAAATAGTTGGGTAATGTTGAATATATTTGAACGGCGGTTTGTAGCATTGCCGAACCCACTGACATTATCATTTAAACCAAACGGAAACACTGACCCAAGTTCTCGCATCCAGAATAATTCCCGCTCTCGGATTTTTCTCTCAAATCCAAAAGGGGAATCCTTAGTAGATCCTTATTCAGACCAGAATGAGGGGGAATAACTAAAGAAAACATTGAATCGGGCTGGAAAATTTTTGTGCACATCTACACATGTTACCGATCAGGAGTACCAAATTTCAGAAGAATTCATTGAAAATTTCAGAAGAATTCATTGAAAACTCTGGGACGAGTTGTGTTGACGAAGACAGTAGATCAAAATACATGATTTCAGAACAAAATCAAGGGGAGTAACTAAAGAAAACATAGAGTCGAGCCGAAAAAAGTTTGTGTACATCTACACATGGTACCGATCACGTGCACCAAATATTGGAAGAATCCACTGTAAACTCTAGGACGAGTTGCGTTAACGAGAAAAAGTTTACGGATGGACGCTGCCATACCTCTAGGGCAATTGCGTGGAGAAAAAGTTTACGGATGGGCGTATAAAAGTACCAATTTTATTCCAAAGTATCAAGAAAGTCCTCAACAAATCGCGAAAAACAAGAATTAGATGGAAGATTTGTAGGTTATTTTTTGACGTCAGGACGTCAAGTCTGCATGTTATAACATTGGCAGATCAACGTCATCATAGCCCCACATGGTAGGTACTGGTGATTTTCGTCAATTCCCAACAGATTTTAACGAAATATGTGGAAACAATCTGTATTTTTTAGTTGATATACTGTCTGAAGTTTCAATGCTGTACGATAAATTGTCTCCGGAATATCGGAATATATTTTCTGGGACAAACAGTTGTTGTTGTTGTGTCGTCACAACATGACCACTGTTGTGACAAACCATGACCTCGCCATAAATGATGTTCGGTAAAGAGGACCATTTTTTGTCAAACATTACACGAATTTCCATAAAATTTTCTGTCAGGCCCAGAAAGCACAGGTCGCCGGGCGAAACACCGCGTGTGCGGATGCCGGGTCGGGCATCGACACATGAACAGTCAGTTGAACATTACGACCACAAGCGCCTTCCCTCCACAAAAAATCTAATTTCCAAAATACGGTACCGTACTTCCGTGTTTCATCAGTGTTAACATTGGAATTATCCGTTATGTAGTTCAGTGTTGTCTGCTAAAACGCTTGGGACTATTTATTTTATGCCAATTATGAATAAACAATACGGGAGAACAAATTGATCCGCAAACTTACTTGTCAAAATGGCTGCCGATTTGAAATAAAATCTCTATCACATAATAATACTCTTGAGTCAGCCAATCAAAGCTGTCGTTGGATGAACGCCCCAAGTTGAAATCCTGCCAATATCAAGATGAGCACAGCTGTCTGCTCCGTGAAAAGGTCTAATCTGTGACAACCGCATTGTGTTCACTTTGGTAACTCTTGCTGAGTTTATATTGCTAATGATATATTTTCGGCCTTCTGTCCAATTTTGAACAAATTGGCGACGACTAGAAAAATAAGAAATAACATATTAATATTCCTAAACCAGTGACAGTCTGTACCAATCTGTAGGGAAAGTGAGGCAAGCTTCACCACGAGCTTGGGATTAGTTCTCTTACGCTTTTCACGGTTTATTTTAATTTCATATGAAGTAATTTCTTGAGAGACACAAAAACTGACATGGCTAATGAGGGGTTCAAGACCCTTACCTCGGAGGAGTTTCGTGGGTTACGTGACCTTTCCCTGCACGTGCGGGAGCAGTTATTAACTTGAGTTTTCAGGTAGGTACCGCTAATCCACGAGAGAGAAATTCTCATACAGCAGATGAAAGTCGCAATTTTATGCTGAATTGTTGTAAATATCATCGTTCATGCACATGAAAAAAATTGGTTTAAGTAGTTTTAAAAGGAATAATATACCCTAATGGAACAATTTATCAATCTGACCTGTTCACAATGAAAGATTGAACAGCGACTGTCGTTATTTCCACGGAAAACGAGATTATTTTACGTCCGGAAAATCTTCGGCAGTCATCGGAAGTATAGCTCGTTGGCCGTCAATAGCTGATACATTTGCGTACACTTCGCCTGCGTACACTTCGCCATCCATAAGATGTAATACCGCGTATAGATGACCGAGATGGTTACAGGTTGTAGCTGACAGAGTACTCACTAATTATTAGATTTTAATCTTAATAATATATTTTGAATCCTGAAGAAATACTCATTTCAAAAATATATAGATTGATATATTTATGCTATTTCATGACAAAAAATTGTTCTGGACGTCAGGATGCCGGTTGCAATTTTACCGGGATTATGCACCACACTCCACCCCTTCCCCCCACCCACCCTTATAACAGCCTTGTCAGTAGGAACTTCTGAAAACTTGTTTCCTTTCATGTAATGAAAATTAGTTATGGACATTTAAAGATACCCGGTAACAAGGGTTCAAGAGGAAATTTTTATCAGGAAATCGAACAGGTTCCCATTGGGGTCTAGAAGATATCTTGCACAACTAGACCCCAAGGGGAACCTGTGTACCAAGTTTGGGAAAGATCCCTGCAGTAGTTCCTGAGAAATCGCGATAACAAGGTTCCATGTTATCAGGCAAGATGGCTGCCTGGTGGCCATTTTGGATTTTCGAATCGGACCAGAAAAGGTATCTTGCACAACCAGACCCCAAGGGGAACCTGTGTACCAAGTTTGAGAAAGATCCGTACAGTAGTTCCGGAGAAATCGCGATAACAAGATTTCAAGGGGAAATCCAAGATGGCTGCCTGGTGGCCATATTGGATTTTCGAATTGGACCAGAAAAGGTATCTTGCACAACTAGACCCCTAGGGGAACCTGTGTACCAAATTTGAGAAAGATCCATAAAGTAGTTCCTGAGAAATGGCGATAACAAGAATTGTTTACGGACGGACTGACTGACGGACGACGGACGGACGGACGACGGACGGACGACGGACGGACGGACGACGGACGGACGACGGACCACGGACGAAAAGTGATTTGAACAGCCCACCATCTGGTGATGGTGGGCTAAAAACTGGAGCTTGTCTCAATCAGACTTTAATTATGATGGCGACCACAGCAAACAATGCCGGGTCACGTGATTTCTTGACCTAGCTCGCTTCTGTCTGACTAGAGTTGTTCCCCCTAGACCAGTGACAGATACTCACATCCGATATAGATAATCCACACAATGGAATATACAGAGTAATAAAATAAAAAAAATAGGTTGCCCACAATAAGACACGGTTACACTCATCTATTAAAATCAGATGAATTATTTATTTGAGCTGATCTGTCATCACAGTTCCCGAGCTAGCTTATCTAATTCCACTCAAGCTGGTGCTAGGGGCCGTGTGGATACTTCATTTTCTCCATATGAACAGCTGCAATAAAAGCGCGGCTGAGATGCTAAGGCTACGTCCGAGAATCCACCATATTCTCCGGTCTGAATGCGAGATGCCGAGGGAAGCTTTCCTGTAGAGTCGTATGGTTGCTTTTTAGTCGCCAGACGTCGTAAATTTTTTCAACATCTTGCATATCACTCCAAGTTGACATCATTTCTCATTGTGTAATATTTATTCTTTTCCTCGAGGATGAGACGAAACTCGCCATCAGAAATCATCTTGTGTGATTTTGTTATAAAATCTGTGATGCTGTTCAACTTGGCCTCGGCGAGCAGGCAGATTTCGTCATGATTTCTAGCATCGAGATATAAACTTGGTGGATATCTGTCAAGCCGCACCAAAGAACTGTGATCTCAAGCCGAGTACTACCGGGGCAGCAATTATGGTGAACAAGAGGCCTACGTCTGTGGCCCTGCGGCCCATACCAACAGTGACAAGTGCATCAGCGGCGTAACCACCATGCAGTATTTTTTTTACAAGCTCTTTCGTGAATCTCATTCGTGGGTGAATTCTCGCTGTATATCACAGATGAACCGTATCTTGTAGTCGTGCGCCGGTTCAGCCTCGTTCAATGGTAGATACAGCCCCATCTTGTATACTGGCTTCGAGAATATCCAACTTGAGCGTATCGATAGGTTGTTTCGTCTCTTTTTAGACTTACGCCTCCAGCTAGGAAGATATCCTTCATGGTTATATGGTTCCCTACTTCTATTTACTCCGTCTAAAGAGCAACGTACAAGAGTCTTTCATTCTCCCTAATAGTGATGTAAATCCGCAATGGCTGATTTCCTAGGTTTGATCGCCACATAATTTGCAGGTTTGTTACGAAAGCAACAGGAGTGGGACCAAGACGCAGCAGTAGTTTGGGAAAGATGGTTGAAGCCGGACGGTGAATGATCAGAGGGAACGTCGTGATCATTTTTAGAGCACCTCTAAGGTCAGTGCTTCTTATGTAGTTGACATTGTCTTCAAATGGCAAGCAAGGCCGTTCCTAGATTAAGGACCTTTCTCTCAAACCCTTTGTTATCCACATGCACTGCTGATTCGACCACAACGAGGTTAAGGAACCAGTTGACATGATTACTCTCGGCGAGGGTCCATTATTCCTTTTTTTTTTGCGAGACTATTTCACTTGCGTACATGCGTTTGAGGTTTCAATGTCTTCAAGATCTTTCAAATTGAATGCCACGCATTTTTCTTGTGTAAGTTTTATGTGCTTTTTGCGGTACAAACCGTTATGGAACAAAGCCATAGAGGCGATCATTATGAACATCTCCAAATCCTACGATATTCGGGAGATCGCTTAAAACAAATCACAAGCGTCTGCTCCGTCATTCATTATTCAGCCGTCATCCATTAAAGAATATCCGCGTCCATAATCCAAAGACCTATTCCATATTACAGCATTATAACCAAATTCGAAAAAAATTTAGTATACATAAATTTGACAGGCTAGTTTCCTGCAAGAGAGAAGCAGTCAACAGTTCTCAATGAGGCCGGCAAGACCTCATGAAGTTGGGCATCATGATCATCGTTTGTATCGCTGATCAGTATTCTTAATCCATCATATTCGTTGCAAAGTCGTCATCTAGAGAATGATATATCACAGTCACGCTTTGATTGTGCCTGTTCATATGAACACCTTGAGGATGTTGAAGTACATGGGTTCATAGGCCTCTAGCCCCGGGTTAAGTGGAATTAGAAACAAGTTATGAAATGTAATGCCATAGATCTTGCACGCTACTCACGTATTTTGCTATCAGCATGCAATATGTATCGCCAAATTTGAGAAACTTGAGTGGAGGTGCATGGTGATATAGCCCAGTTTTATAAGTTTGTTGTGTTTTGTGACGTTTTGTGATTACAATCATCAAATTTAAGACAACTGCAACTAGGCAAAATATGTTTTCGACATATGCAGGTTCCACTGGAATATTGCTGTTCAGAAAAGGATAGTTTACGATGTCGAATCCTTATGAGCTTTCGGCGGTATAAACCATCATGGAAACGAAACGCTACGGTATCTGCCAGATCGCTTAAAGCAAACTCATCTGGGACCTGCCGCTTCTACCATTGTCGCCTTCAGATAAGCTACGAATTCCAAGGGTCCCGCTCAAGTATGATATATCTACTGGCTTACACGATTTGCCCAATAGGGAGAAAGTAAAGTGTGTGATGGTGCCTGCTGTTAGGCGGACGAAACGAATCGATTCTTCCCCAGTTTAGCCCTCCAACCGCCACAGCGATGGCTCTGAGGAGAGTGGAAGGTCCTGCAGATGTCGCCCCTTCTTTGGAGCGACGCATACTGAAGTTGTTGTCAGTGCAGTTCTCAGAGGTGAACATAGTTGATGAAGTTGGTCATATTTAGATCTCTATCTCTATAAAAATGAAGCGGGCATTCTCTCTCGTCGACTTTATGACAAAAGAGATGATTATAATTTCGACATCGTAAACTATCCCTTTCTGGACAGTAATATTCCAGTGGGACCTGCATATGGCGTATACATATCACGCCTAGTAGCATTTGCTAGATCCTGTGTTAAATGTGACGATTATAATCAACGTCACAAAACATTGTTGCAGAAACTTATAAAACAGGGCTATTCCACCAAGCGCCTCCACTCAAAGTTTCTCAAATTTGGCGATACATATCGCATGCTGATAGCAAAATACGAACGTAGCGTGCAAGATCTATGGCGCTACGTTTCGTAACTTGTGTCTAATTCCGCTTAACCCGGGGCTAGGGGCCGTATGAACCCATGTACTTCAAGATCCTCATGATACTCATATGAACAGTCACAATCAAAACGTGACTGAGATACATCATTCTTTAGATGACGACTTTACAACGAATATGATGGATTAAGAATACTGATCAGCGATACGGATTTGATATTTTTGGAACATCATGATGTCTTTCTGGCATCATTGAAAACTGTTGACCGCTTCTCTCTTGCAGGAAACAAGCCTATGTTTATGTATACTATGATTGTCTTTCTGAATTTGGTGCTAAAACTGTTATATGGAATAGGTCTTTGGAGTATGGACGCGGATATTCTCTAATGAACGACGGCTGAATTATGAATGACGGACTAGACGCTTGTAACCCCCGCTGGGAATGTGTATTCTACTCCTATTCGCCAAGATGCTGGTCTCGGGCTGAACATTTCCCCAGAGTGGCTGGTAAGTTATCTCGAGCAGGGCTACCTCATAATCTTGCGTCCAATTGTCTAGAGGACTCTCGAGGACAATCGCTTTCCCATGTTGGATGTTCGGAAAGTGTAGGAACATAGCGGCAAAATATAGAGCCGGTGGAGTTTCTTTCAATGATCATCTCTCAAACAAGGATGCCTTCATGAGGGCCATCTTTAAGTTCACGTATACTATCACTTCTGTTGCATTCTTACTGAGATAACATCTTCACTACCTTCAGAAGACGCCTGAAATGCCTTCGAGAATGGAATCGATCAACAATCTTAGCGTATTCATGCAGAATTTGGAGAGCCGCCACAAACAAACTGGCAACAGAAACAGAGCGAAAACGATGGGCTTGGCACCGCGTTCATCTATGAAACGTGGGTAGGGTGCTACAGCGAGCATAGGGCATACAACCTGAGCTACATGTTCTTCACGCGAAACAAACATAGCCTGCATAAAGAGTACATCACGCAGGGATCTGAAAGCTACAAAGCCTGGTCCCGATTCATACTGGACAAGTCAGAGGGCTTTACTAGCTCCGCAATAGAACGTATAAAGGACTCTATCCATACATACGTGGGCCTCTCTTGGGGCTCCGGCTCAGACGAGAACAGCGATCATGGGTATCGGTGCAGATTTTGATGCACAGAAGCAATTTATAGCAAACGTCGAGGATTTTATCAATTCCGCCGTAGACTGTCCAGGATCCATCAACAGATACCAGGATGTTCTGTGGAATGCAAAGAGCAATGTAGATTTCGTCCTTGGCACAGAGTCCTATATACGAGTGTACGAGTTGTCACAGCGACACAGCTCACCAATTACCAATAAACGAGTTGTCAGAGCATTTCCATCATAGCTCTCTAGATTTGTATCTAATACCGCTTATGCCGGTGCTAGGGGCCGTGTGGTCATGTCATCCAAGTTGCATCATGAACAGGTACAATAAAAGCGTACCTGAGATACAAAAAATATCACGAATCGTTAGATTCTTGGTATGTACTTTAGAATAGGTTAACCAGAAGACTATACTGTGAAGTCATGTGGCTCTGTCAGTATGTCGGCACCTCTTCCCACTTCCCTTATATGCGTTGTAATATATGACCCCGTCGGATTTTGAATTAAAGATAGGCACATGCGCAGGCTACCACAAGAAGATGATGGTTGCTGGAGCGGGCCAGAAACTGGGGTTCAATCCCAAAACAATATTACTCCCATCGGAACCGCTAGGACAGCCGCTAGTATCTGAACCGTATACCACGAAGAACACGTCTCGACAGTTCCAGTGGTCCCAGTTGTCCCCGTCGTCCAAACAGCAACATGAGGATAAAACGGCGATTATAGACGGTGTAGTTATGGTCGGACCAATAGTAATTTGGTTTTCATAACCAAGATCCCCAGAATCCTGACAAGCAGAGCCCATATATTTCGAGCCAACCATCCAACGGCGCGGCCGATGGAGTAGAGGAACCAAGACCACGCTGTCAATGATACCGGGAAGGGCCGATGCTGCCTTTTCACCCAGTCTAGCGAGCACTAGCCCTCTCCTTCAGACCAGCGGAACGCAGGGTCGCGGATGCTGCACTGGCCGCCGCACAGCTACCTCCGCCTGGAGCGCGAGCACCAGGGTTGAAACAATAACCCCAGCGCTGCCAGGATGCTCGTGATCCCCTGCCCTCTGAAGAGAGTTCTGAGACGCTCAGCGAGGGTAGTGTCTTTGTGGAGAATACGTTGAGTCGTATCGCGCACTCGATTAACCTGTGAACGCAAGTCTTCCCCGTTACCACTGGCGAGCTATTCACACGTCCCGGAAGTCGCCCAATCATCTTTGCACCACTTTCTGCACATTATTTGTGATGTCATCTGCTGTCTCCTGGAGTTTTCGGTGTTCTCTGGCAATATGTTCGTCAAGCTCAGTAAGTTTCGCCAGGCCAGTTTATTTGCGAGCTTTTCTCAGATTCGGTGTAAAGGTTCTTTAAGAGCAAGCAGCTCTCTCATGGGGAGGGAAGGCTCATCGATTGTAGACAGAGCGCCAGTGATCTGTTCTTCCGTTGGTGTGCTTGCCGAGCCGTGAAGCGTCGCCTTTACACCTGTAACCATATCCGGGAGATCCTTGAGCTCGATGATTTCTACCGCAGATTTGGTTGGGATATCACCTAACATCTTTCAGAAAGCTCTCGCCCCACGGCTTCCTTCGCCTGTCTTCGTGGTGTAATCGGGGAGGCCGAGTTCAGTCCTGATTGCCAGTGTACCCCTCTATCAATCTTTGCGGCAATTGTGCGAATGGATATGAATTGTGCTGGATTGTTCACCGTCGTTAAACGCCGATGGTAGTTTCAGATATAGGGCGTTGTCATCCCCAAGGGTGAAACGTGAGCCGTCCCTAATAATGAGTGAGTTTATCGTTGACTGATGTATTTCGTCGCAGAAAGCATCAACCTTGCCTCGAGTGAGCTCGTGTCTCATCAGGATAAGAGTTTCTCCGCCTGTCCTTGCATCTCAGAGACGTATCTGTTGTCCAGACAGATTCAGCACACTAGGCAGACCGAGCAACCCCCCGAACGAAGTCTCTTCTTCTCCCTGGGCCTCATCTTCGCACTCGGCTCTTGGCGTCGTTCCCTTCTCCTGTTCTGCAGACAAGTCAGCGAAGTCATTTCCGACCTCGTTGTCTTGAAGGACACCCGAAAGCAAGTTAAGTGGGTACCCCTCTTCTACTGTAAGGACTGAAATTCCTTTGACGAATGCTTACGGGAGAACGATGTTGTTCCCACCCATGAAGAAAGCGCAGCCCTTAGCACTCAAAGCTTCTGCTGTAAACCGATCAGCCTACATCATGTCATTTGCTGTGCGAGCACAGTGATAGCTTTTACCAGCAGGCTCCGTTGAGCGCTGGAACACCTTGTTTAGATATTTTGACCAATGTTGAACTGTACCAGCCAAGTATCTGCTACCAGTATTAGCTGAAAGCCAGTCTCGACTATGTGGGCCGTCGTCAACACTCCTGTTGCTAATTCGAGTTCTGGGCATTCGCGACTATATTAGATTTAGACGTTTCCTAACATGTATTTGTGTTCCACGGACTCGCGTTAGCTCTCAAGTAACCCATCATTTTGACAGCTGAGAACAACCGCGGTGACAGCACGATAGACGTCGAAGAGATCCTTCGTGACATCGTGAAAAAGGATTGCGCTGTGAACGGCACACAATATTGCAATCTTCCTAAAGACTCCAGCACTGGCGTGCATCAGTGGAAACATCTGGTCTCAATGGTTGCGGGTGGTGAAGCCATAAAATCACTCTCTATGGAAAGTATAGCTCTGTGTATGTATTCACGCGTGGCTAGCCCCCTACTTCCCATTTCCGGAGAAAACATAGCAAAGCTTCAGGCAGACCTGGAAAATGATCCTTTCGTCGGACATGCGTTTAACACGGTTTGCTGTGAACTGTTCCATAGATATGGAGTGAACTTAGACCCCATCACAGCGGCTCTTACCACAATGAAGCAATGCCAATTTCGACATCAGTGTCCGAGGAATAAAGACAACAACGGATACCGAGACGGCGGCAGCTGTTCCCGGCGTCCCGACTGCCCAAGAGAGTGTACGAATGACGAGGACAGATGCCGATACATTTGCGTACACTTCGCCATCCATTAGATGGCTTGCGAATCGTGTATCTCCATTATCGCGGAGCGATATCCGGTACTTTATCGGATTCTGTTCGGCCTTTATCCGGCGAAGAATAGACTGAAGAAATCTGATAAATTACAGGTTTTCATACCACTTCGGAAACAGATATTGCCTGACCTTACAAAACATATAGATATGAGTAACTTTCGTATCACCCAAGAGGCGTTGTAGATCTGTAATTTTGAACAAGTAGGGAAGCACATAACTCGAAAATGGCGGGTTATGTTGGGTTTACGTCGGTAGACTTTAGCTGATTGGCTGACGAAGTCACGTGGTATTGATCTCAGGAAATTCCCGCTTGCAGGTGCCGAAAGTAGGCTGAGAATGGATATACATGACCCCAGGGTCAGTCTTACCGCGTATAGATGCCAGTTGAGGTTACAACAGACGCTGAAACAGCGGGGACGACTGTAACAGGTAACAGGGTCGCAGCAGCTTGTCTCAGCGACTCCAGCGCTTGCGGGCGTGCCGCTGGGACTGTCAGGGATACTAAATTACAACACATATAAGGGAAGTGGGAAGAGGTGCCGACATACTGACACAGCCACATGACTTCACAGTATTCCGCTTAACCTATTCAAAAGCACATACCAAGAATCTAACGATTCTTGATATGTGTTGTATCTCAGATAAGATGTTATTGTACCTGTTCATGTGGCAACTTGGATGATATGACCACACGGCCCCTAGCACCGGCATAAGCGGTATTAGATACAAATCTAGAGAGCTATGATGGAAATGCTCTGACAACTCGTCAACTAAAGTCACTGGCGAGTTGGTGGTGGCTATATACTGGCGTAGCTCTCGTAGCCATCGTTTTATACTCCATCCGACCAGCGGCGCCGGGACGGCATGCTGGTGTTCCGATACAAAGATATGCTGTTGTCCGAGAAACGTCGATTAGAAACCAAGGTCCATTCCATGCAGTGATGGAGAGTAACACAATGGCTAACTTGGAGTATCATGCGGCAGTCCCAGGAGAACTTACCGTCTGCTACAGTACGTTGTCAAAGAAGGTTTTGAAGATAAATTGGAGCGATACGCAAGAGGTGGGGAAAACTGACAACGTCTGGCGACTAAAAAGCTACCATAATTCGGTGGATTCTCGGATGTTGCCTTAGTATCTGAGCCGCGCTTTTATTGCAGCTGTTCATGTGGAGACAATGAAGTATCCACACGGCCCCTAGCACCGGCTTAAGCGAAATTAGATACGCTAGCTCGGGAGCTGTGATGACAGATCAGCTCAAACAACTCATTTGATGTTAATGGATGGGCATCGTGGATGTCTGATGGAGTAAACGCCCCAGCATGGGGAAAACTGGTAAATGCAAGAATACACAGGAAAACTAACCTGTAACGCCCGACGTTGTACGGCTTAAATTTCCCACCAAAACTAAACCTACATATATTTCTCGAGAGACATTTACAGTGGGCGGGCCTTGGGGACTAACAGTCCACCAGCAGAATCCTACCATATACAGGTAATAAATTGGAGCCAGCTGACCTAGGACGTTTGGATCTAGAGAACAGAGCAAAATTTACCATTACCGTAGCGGCAGCACTGGCTACACATTACATGCTCGTTAAGCAAAGGATTATTCCCGGGTCCATTATGAAGTAATATATTGCTATATATAGAAAAACGCCAGCGTCCAATGATACAATGGCATCTATAGCACTGATGGTGGGAGGTGCCTTGGTAAACGCTATAGCTTTCTCTAAGTAATTATTTGTTTAGTGCTCTTGGACGGAGTGGCGTGGATGCAGAGAAAAAGTGCCACGACCTCGCCATCGAGCAGCTACAACAGGATCAAGCGACGTGGGTGGAGAAACGTCGAGCATGCCTGGACTATATAATCTAGTATCTGAGGGCTGAAGGTCATGCCAACAACACTTTCTCAAATGTGAGTAATGCGATGCGCGAGTACAGTTTATAATGCGATGCGCTAGTACAGTTTATATTCCGCTGAGACTGCCGGAACGACGGAATAACCACCTCTAGATCCTGAGCCATGGCCTTCGGACTTCCAATGTACGAGTTGTCACAACGAAACAGCTCACCAATTACCAGTATACGAGTTGTCTGAGCATTTCCATCATAGCTCTCTAGATTTGTATCTAATACCGCTTATGCCGGTGCTAGGGGCCGTGTGGTCATATCATCCAAGTTGCCACATGAACAGGTACAATAAAGCGTACCTGAGATACAACACATATCACGAATCGTTAGATTCTTGGTATGTGCTTTAGAATAGGTTAACCGGAAGACTATTCTGTGAAGTCATGTGACGCAGTCAGTATGTCGGCACCTCTTCCCACTTCCCTTATATGTGTTGTAATTGTACACTCCCCCTGACGAGCAGACTCGTGAGTTCTGTTCATCATGGGCGAACTGGGTCTTTTGGGTTGTGCATGGTACAAGTTGCTCTAGTTGTTGGTTACGACAACGAGGACAGCGGTTATTCCCATCAGAAGATAACTTCATTGAACGGCTGTTCCGTTCACTAAAATTGCTGTCCCAGCGAGCGACGTGCTTGCTGGAACCAGCACCCTATGGAGGCGAAATTGTCTCAGATCTACTACAGCTCGCAGGGTTACTGGCATGGAAGACGCCAAGGCCTGGCTGAAGAAGCAAGCTATTTGGCACATATACCTTCCTGTCTCCCCGCGCAACGACGTTCACCAGGCAGATCTATAGCTTCTTCCACATGATACGGTACGGCGTAAGACCATAACCAGCCGTTACAAAGAGGCTGAGCGGACAGACTCTTTGTAGATTGCATCCGTCCTCGCTCGTATCTACCAGCGTGGACCTCTAAAATGGCTCAAGTTGTTGCAAAGACTCGGGGCGCGAATTCATGGGCTTGGTGAGTCAGCTGCTGGTTAAGCACAGCGTGTCGATAAGGCACGGAGAAAGAATCTCACTGAGGTCAGAGCATCGTAGAAAGGTTCAATCACAGGCTTGCCGAGCTGTTTGGGGACCAGTATGCCCAAGAGACGAGACTACCGAGTGGTTGACACGGCTCCTCGCGATTGTCGTGGCTCTGAACATCGAGATGACGAGGCTGACTGGGAAGAAGCTTGCCATAAAAGCAAAAGCAGTGACACAAAACCCTCTGCTGCCGCGGACGAGGGTCGCCCCATTGACTTGAAGGAGAAACATTTACCTTCTGATATCAGTGTCCGATGCTTGTATCCGCCGGGAGAGCTTGAGAGTGGCACACGAGGTGCGACCGATCATGTGTGGTCTCTGCGGGTGCACCGGCTTGATCACTCGGTCAGCAAGCCAGGACATCCTATGCTGTATTATTTGCTGGATGGACCGGCGCGTAGTTTGTGCGGGAGGAGATGCGGAATGTTCCTCGTGACATGGTGTAGCCGCCTCGGCATGGTGGAGGTGAAAGCCATCCCGTGCCTAAACGTTTTCGGTTGAATAGGACCTCCAGATAGTTTTCATGTCGGATCAGCTTCTTGACGACCGCTTTCTTCAAGCTCTTGGCTTTCTTCAGGTCTGTTCCGCTGGCTTCAAGAATGGAGAACATTTTGGGACGCAGCTCCACATATTCAGCGATAGGGGACCCACACACTCATCATTCATTCTTCCTAGTGGCTTCTTGTTAACCGTGCTATGACGCGGGTGTTCCTCGTCGTAGTCGCTTGTGTAATATAGCTCTGCGCGAGTGGCCATGTCTTCGTAGATATCCTCGGTCTGGACCTGGAGAAGCAACCTGTCTGTATCTGTGTAGAGGAGCTCGAACCTTTCTCCATATGTCTACCTGATCTGGTTATAGTAGAAATAATACATCACAGGATGCTCATCACCACATAGACTGGGCGATTAAGGACAAGTCTGCTCTTGTGCATGTGAAGGGCAAGTAGAATATAAATAGACAGTTCGAGAACAGGGAAGCCGGGAAGCCGATGACGTCATAAGTAGGTCGAGGTGACGTCATAAATAGGTCGAAGTCGTGCGGTGTTCGTCTATTTATAGTGTCATGAACATAGCCCAAGGGGTTGTAGGTCAACGTCTGTTCACCGGACCCTGACAATAACCTGAGGTGTTTGCGGTGTTTTGTGTCTGCTCAGCGGACCGTGTCTATAGCTTTTTGCGGTGTTTAGGTTTAGGTTTAGGTTTTTATTGGAATCCATGGTCAGTCACAATGGGACTGTTTTACAATGGAGCCGTCAACAAATAAAATGGATTAAAATAACATATTCATATAAATACGAATATAACAAGAATAAGACATACAATGATACATATTAAGAAGACACACCGCATCATGAGAATAATATCACACTTAAAATATATGTCTGTAGTCGCAACAATAAACGTATAAAGCGCTACATAAACAAAGGGACGCTGGATAAAACATATCTACTACATTTGCGTTTGAAGCATTGGAAAGTTCCTGAATTTTGGATGTCGAGTGGCAGGTCATTCCATGCCCTGGTACCATTATATTTAAAAGAATTATGGTGGCACACATCTGCGTAGACGTCAAGTTTTGTACTAGATCTTGTGCCGTATGTTGATTTTGACGACACAAGAGAAAACTGATCTACTAGATGCTTCGGAGCACGATCATGGATAATTTTCCACATTAAATTACACTTATTAAAAATTAATCTTTGATAGACACTCATAAAACTAAGCTCAGACAGCAAGTCCTTGGAATGACTGCGAGGATGACTATTTAAAACAATACGCATTCCTCGATTTTGGATTCTTTGGAGTCTTGCAACATAAGTTTTCGGAGAATTTTCCCACACATTTGAACAATAGTCAAAGTGAGGGAGTACCAAGGATTGAAATAAGATTTTGCGCGTATTGATATCAATGTAAAGAGATACTCTTTTCAGGACGCCAATCGATCTGTTTAATTTTTTCACCATTATATCAAAATGGTCCTTAAATTTTAGGTTTTGGTCGAGAACAATACCAGGTGTTCGAGGTTATGGTTTATTTATGAAGCCATACTTGTAGCCTGAAGGTGCGGTGTTCAACATCTGTATATAGACCTATAACGCGGAGGTGCGGTGTTGTAGTTCAACGTCTGTTCACCGAACCGTGACTATAGCGTGAGAAGTGCTACGGTGTTCCATATCTGTTCAGCGGTCCGTGTCTATAATTAGCGGTGGAGCGTGAGTAATGAAAACCTGCGGCTAATTCGGGACCGAAGTCGTATTTATTCCTATGTTGATAGACGTTGAATGAGGCATGAAATGCGTAAATTTCTCAATTATGCCCCTAGGGCGTCCAAATTTTGTTTCGGAGTAAAAGAAAATCTCGTTGTTTTTTTTGGACTTCGTCAAATTTTCTATAAATTACCCATGTCGATATCTCGGGAACTAAGAAGGATAGAGACACGCGGCTTACGGCGTCGTATTCCTCTCGTATAGATGCACAATAACGGCTCTATACAATTTTATCGCCCGGCGGTAACTTTCGCCGCAATTAGACGGTAATCCATGTCACGTGATTCGGACCATTTCTCGGGCAATAAGCGACATACGCGCGCGCGGTTGGTGGCGTTGTATTCCGCGTGTCTAGGTCTACCGTAAAGCTCCTATACGAATTTATCGTATCTCCGTAACTTTCGCGTCTATTTGGCGTCGAAATATGCTCTGTTTACTTACTTAACCGGACATGGAATGCCTCAACGCGAAAATTAGGTGGACCGTCACATGGTCAACTGATAAAATGACCAATGCGTATATAAAAACTTCTCATGTGCTTCTCATTTTATTCTACGACTGTCGCACCTGTAAAAAGCCAATATGTATCGACTAATGAGTAATCTCTACGTTCAAGTGAAGGGTGAAGGAAATTCTCCTCAAGTAACATTTCAACGTATACGACATAATGGGCAGATTATAAACCTTATGGTGTTGCCATACGACTGACGAGAGATGGGTGGTTTTCATTCAAACAATTCCTGCCTATAGTGGATAGAATGATTCAGGCTAAAGACTTCTCATGTGCTTCTGATTTTATTCTACGACTGTCGCACCTGTAAAAAGCCAATATGTATCGACTAATGAATAATCTCTACGTTCAAGTGAAGGGTGAAGGAAATTCTCCTCAAGTAACATTTCAACGTATACGACATAATGGGCAGATTATAAACCTTATGGTGTTGCCATACGACTGACGAGAGATGGGTGGTTTTCATTCAAACATTTCCTGGCTAGAGTGGATAGAATGATTCAGGCTAAAGACACGGTTGAAACTCCATTCAAGCTACAAGATGATATATACATTAGCACTGCAGCATATGAAGGGGAATGGTTCGTCCACATAAGAGAGTGGTACCTAAAATCACCAACCAGCGAGTTGAAACCAGGTCAGAACGGACACACGCTGAACACGAAAGACTGGGATATGTTGAAAAAAACTCATTCCTATCATTCAGACCAACATGATTGAAATAGAACAGTGTCCCGTCAGCAAGGAATTCAACAAGTCTATCACAGGAACAATTCTCCCACCTAAACCAGTTGGATCTGCCGCGAATGATCTACCGAGCGAGAATTTGGTGAATGATAATGGTGGATATTCATACGATGAAGCGGAGGGCGTCTCTATGTGCGATATTTTACACCACAACCAAATGGAACAGTTGCATTGTGACACGTGCAATTCTATGGGGGCGGGACTACTTCACTGGTGAAAACTCAAACAATGTGAACATTAGAAGAAAGACTGTTTCTATTTCGTCATTCATATATGGGACTGCATAACGTTAAACATTTTGTCCTAACCCTTCACGCTAATAAGTGAGACTTACCGCTGGTGTCGTTCTACATCGACTTGTCTATACCGCTATTAACTGTAAGACTGATCCATCTCGCTTAAAATCAAATCGGTTACCTGAATTTCGCCTATTTGTTGGGTATTCCCACCGTGCTACGTCACATGACGTCACAGCCAATGGTGATCGGTTTCACAATCCCGGCGCTTTGTTGTGCAATACAGCTGATTTCACTATCACATATATAGAACGAAGAATGTCCATGACGTACCAGCAATACCCCTGTGCTGTGTCAGCAATGAGAAAAATATCTGCTGAATCAACGAAAGTATTCAATATTTTGCAATACCTACGAGTGAATGCCACATTTCATGTAAAATCTATTCCCCTACCTACTCATTCTGTCAGTTGTATTAAATGTTTTCAGTTTATACCGTCATATTTTATATGCGTTTTCAATACTACTAGCGTATACCCGTATTCTACTACAGCAATTTGACAATTGAAAACTGTATACAATGTGAACAGCTTATACAACTCGACAGTCTCCTCGGCTTAAGCGATAATGACGTCACCAAAAACTGCCCCTGAGCTAACAGACATATATCCTGTTGTTTGCATATTTTTCTATATAACGTCATTCCTAATTCCGTATCGCTGACATGTCTATTTTTTCTGGAAAAATTTATATTGCCGACATTGCAATTTTTCGACTATTTCACGTCAGATGACGTCATATAGTCTCGCTATATGTGTTATGGGTGATGAAATTTTTTAGAAGAATTCCTCGGCGTTGAATGGTTGAACACGCGATGTATGGTGCTATAGCCAATGGTAGCCCGTCTGCGAATCTATAAGGCTAGCCCACACGGCAACATCTATATTTCACCATGAACGCTACGGAGTCCACGCTGACCGATGTAAACTAACGTTCAATTCAATGATATTATCAATATACCCCAAGGTCGGAACAATGATGCCTCTCGGTACCAACGCTCTTAGATGACATCCAATTGTTAACCCGTGTATGTCTTCTACTGCATAAGAAACAGATAGGATCCGAAGAAGATACCAACACAACTACCCGTGCCCAGAATCTGCTGACCTTGCATGTGGCATTTCAAAGCTTTATGGAGACGCAGCTGGAAACTGGAAATTATCTTCTTCAATCGACTTTGAGTGACAGCAAGGACTCCGAAAACGTCCATTCCCAATAAAGACCCTGTAATTCCTCGAGAATCGTCCTAGAGACGAAACTTATACCGTTGTAAAGACTGTGTCCGCCATACCTCGTCAAACACCTCTTTACGACATTCCATGTTGTCATATCTATATCATAACTCTATGAGAGAAATGTTTGCATTCCTTTAGAAAGCGTTGAACGCATCATATCGGCAGAAGACAAACCTGACTATGTAGATATGTGGATTAAATTTTATCGAGACCAGAGTAGAGCTTACCTAAAGGAGGAAATTTGTGAGATTGGGGGACAGAGAGTGCATTCTCCTCCAAACTCTCATAATATTGCACAAGGCAACAGTACGGTGAACTCGACTAACAAATCACGTACAAGAGAAATCACAGTTGAACTAATTTCACCGGCACAGCGAGTTGCAGAGCAGGCTAAAGCAGAACTCTGTAGACAGCGTCACAAAGTAAATGTGCAAGCGCCAGTAAAGGGAACGCGGAAAGAGGAGGAGGAGGAGGAGGAGGAGGAGGAGAAGGAGGACGAGGAGGAGCATATACCGTATAGTATAAAATATAGAGAGAAGTGATATTAGAATTAATCTACGTTTTGGCAGAGAAGCGTCAACATGACAAACAAGTGTACGGTGTGTCAGAAAACATTCTCGCGTCCAGATAACCGGATGAGACATCAACTTATACACCAACAGGAGACTCAACCGATAAAAGCAGAACACCCGTATAAACGTAATCGCGAGACTTCATCTATGGCTCTTTCAAGAGCATCACAACATCCATTTACTATGATCGTTAGCGGCCCGACTGGTTGTGGGAAGACATCATGGGTAATGAAATTTTTGGAGCGTGCTAATATCGATCCCTCTCCAACACGCATCGTATGGTGTTACAGTCAATGGCAGTCAGCCTTTGAATCTACAAGTCTGAAAAATGTCAACTTCCTCCCCGGCATACCCCATGACATAGGCGAAGAGTAGTACTTTGACCCCGGCCAAACCAACGTTATTGTTCTGGACGATTTGATGGGTGAGGTAAAGCGCGAAGAAAAAGTTGCCGACCTATTCACCAAAGGGTCGCATCACAGAAATGTGTCCGTAATTTATCTGACTCAGAATCTCTTCCCTCAAGGCAAGGCATCTCGAGATATCAGGCTGAACTGCCAGTATTTCGTTCTATTCAATAATCCTATTGATAGACAGCAAATTAGCACGTTCGGGAGACGGATCTTTCCTCGGGATACGACACATTTCATGGCAAAATTTCACGAAGTCACACCTCGTCCGTACGGATATCTGTTCATCGATTTAAAACCCCATACAGCGGAAAATGACCCCGACTGTCTACCAATGTAATATATGTAATATGTAAAATATAACGTGTGGAAAAACATGTTCGGTAAACCTATCGCGCGAGATTGTAGGGTTGACATTGACGAGAGAAAACAGCGATATACAAGCCAAGGTTACGACGAGGATGAGTCTGGTGCAAATGCTATGGAGGATTATACTCCAAAGATGATGAAAACTTGACGCCAAAAATACTGCAATCTCCTCGTGAACATGCAAAAGCTACAAACCGATTATATTCATAACGAGATCTTGAAAACAACGAGGCGTCTGCAAACGATATACGACGTAGACTACGAGGAAGCACTCAGACAGACGATTAAGATGCGAAAATGCTTATTTGATAAGTTGATTGATGACGGTGATAGCGAGGACTCCGAATAAAGACCCTAGTGGAAATATTCGTACATAAACATTGAATGGAAGGCTAGATGTCGAAATGATACCCACAATGGAGATGTATTTATATAAGCAGTTTTCGCTCATTATTTGTGCAGTGCTATGAGTTGATGAATAAAGCGATTATTTAGTAATCTTCGTATTGCTTTGTCTCTATTTTATACTAGTCATATAATTCCCCCTCCTCCACCACACACACACACACACACACACACACATACACGCCCTCCTCCTCCTCCTCCTCCCCATAAAAGAGTACATAAAAAGACAAGGCTATGATATACTTTGACATTTTTTATTTATCCACGAAGTATAAATGCGAATTGTCCCTTTTTCAAGCAATGTCACAGATTTTCCAAGTATATGGTTTCATGTTCTTTGCATGTATCGTCCTCTTACGAGTCGATGAACATAAAAATATATACAATCATTTCACTGGTACTCGTTCACTCTCCATTGTCGTGACCCCGTCTCAGCGTCTATCATATATTCACTCGCGTAACGGATAACGTTCAAGGCTTTCTCAACGTCCTCCACACAGTTTTTCAAATTTGGCCACATAGTCAGGTCCAAAGTCTGTCCGTCTTTTGTTGGATGGATTTTGTTGCGCCTATTGTCATCCGTCCTCCAGCGGCGAACATGAATTTTATCCTGTCCTCGGTAGAAGCTGTAACTCAAGTACACGTCTTCTGACAGCGGTAAAGGTTCGGCATTGTCTACGCGTTTCACTATCAGGTCGTCGATCATAACGATATAGTCCGTCAACTTCATCCAACCCTCCCGCGATAAACGTACGGTTTTTATATGGGGCAAAGGGTCGGAGTCGGCTACATCTATACTCTCGGTAATATCTATGCGTGCCCTTTAGAGGTTCCCACATTGACGAAGACATTGTATCCCAAATGGAATCCAGTCATGAAGATGTATTCAACATCAACGATAGAAGTCTTCTTAAGTTCAGGCTGTAGCAGTTGGGCTAATGTAATGTTGCCAGTCTTCTGTAGAGCTTCCACAAACGCATAAAAGGCTTTCGGACCTCGTTTAGGAATCAAGTTCAACAAATGCCGCACTCGACTACTCGTTGTCTTCTCAGCCACATTTCTATCGTTAATATCGTATTCCGTCTTAGCGAATCACATATTGCGAACATACATATTATCTTTTTGATGAGAATCAAAGGATTTTCGCGAATTGCTTGTCGGTGGACCTCTTCCATCGTGCTATCGGTGACGCGTTCGAATAGTAGCGACAGTATGATACGTTAAGGCAATTCGTCCTTATATATGAAATATTGAGGTGATAATGACGTATGACTGTCAAATGACCGCATTTATGAAAACTTTCCTATTTTATCGACGTCACTTCCGGTCCACCTAATTTTCCCGTTGAAGCATTCCATGTCCGGTTAAGTAAGTAAACAGAGCATATTTCGACGCCGAATAGACGCGAAACTTACGGAGATACGATAAATTCGTATATGAGCTTTACGGTAGACCTAGACACGAGGAATACAACGCCACAAACCGCGCGCGCGTATGTCGCTTATTCCCCGAGAAATGGTCCGAATCACGTGACATCGATTATCGTCTAATTGCGGCGAAAATTGTATAGGGCCTTTATTGTGCATCTATACGAGAGGAATACGACGCTGTAAGCCGCGAGTCTCTATCCTTCTTAGTTTCCGAGATATCGACATGGGTAGTTTATAGAAAATTCGACGGAAAAAAACCCCGAAATTTTCTTTTACTCCGAAACAAAATTTGGACGCCCTAGGGGCATAATTGAGAAATTTACGCATTTCATGCCTCATTCAACGTCTATCATCATAGGAATCAATACGACTTCGGTCCCGAATTAGCCGCGCTAGGTTTTCATTAGTCACGCTCCACCGCTAACTAGACACGGACCGCTGAACAGATATGGAACACCGTAGCACTTCTCACGCTATAGTCACGGTTCAGTGAACAGACGTTGAACTACAACACCGCACCTCCGGGTTATAGGTCTATATACAGATGATGAACACCGCACCTTCAGGCTATAAGTATGGCTCCATAAATAGACCATAACCTCGAACACCGCAAAAAGCTATAGACACAGACCGCTGAGCAGACACAAAACACCGCAAACACCTCAGGTTATTGTCACGGTCCGGTGAACAGACGTTGACCTACAACCCCTTGGGCTATGTTCATGACACTATAAATAGACGAACACCGCACGTCACCTCGACCTACTTATGACGTCATCGGCTTCCCTGTTCTCGAACTGTCTATTTATATTCTACTAGGGCAGCGAGATATTTGTAGAAGATTTTCTGCCGTGAGAAGACTGGGCTTGCACTGAGTCGTCGCAGCTTGTCTGCTTCCGAACTTCGCACTTACTGAAGACACAATTATTCATCATCTTGTACAGGTCCTTTCGGAACCTGTTTTCGGAGCTCTGTGTTCATCCGAATGTAGAGCTCCATCCAAGAGCTCTGATCGAATCTTAAAGCCCGGTGAATCTTCTTTAACCTCATTCTCAGGGATAAATAAAGCTGCAGGTTGCGGTAGTGCACCACACAGTGGTCTTTGTCGCGGATACTAGCTTATCGACCTGGGTTGGTGCACCCCCTACACTTTGACGCCTGTGCTAGTATTAAGGATACTGAGCCCTCCTGCAGACAATCTTACACACCCTCTTAAATTTGTCTTTATACAGCTAAAAATATGCCTCATAGCTATGGCAATGTATATAATCGTTGAAGGAATATTTCTTAAGGATTCCAAATGTAAAGGGATGTAAAATGTCCACACAAATCTCCACATTAACAAAGTTTATTCTTTAGGGCACTGCAGCAGTATACTGCAAGACATAGTAGTTCAATAAGAAACTAGAAAGAAGGGCAGCAGGTGGCTGCAATAAATGAAAATAAGACAGAATTATTAATTATTCAAATCAAATCAACCAACTCCATTTAACGTAATTCATGGTAATTCTGACTATTATCTCATCAATTATACAATCTCTGTATCAGGGGGGATAACTAACGATCAATACAATCACAATTTAAAGTCTCGCTTACACTATTAATCTCAAACCTTTTCCTGAATTACATTCATTGGCCTTCAATAATAATCTGAATATCAGTACTACATTCATTGGCATTCAATAATTAATCGAAACATCAGTGCTACATTAGCATAATTCCAATTATGATTCACAATGATAATCTTATGTACTATCTTCAATGAAATACTGGCAAATAATTCCATTAATAGTTTCCATATAATACCATAGGGAACAGGGTAACCAATTCAGAGATAATTTTATTCAGCTGAATTAAAGTAAACAGTCAGTTACTGTACTCTAATATTCATATCACGGGTTCATGAGTTCCGCAGATGAGGCAAAATATAACGCTTTATTTATTTAAAATTAAAGCTAATATAATAATGCACCCTAACTCATACACTCACCCAGAGTTACACACAGCTAGACATGCAGGTTACTGCAAATGACCCTGTGTACCAGGCTATACACACTCCAGATACCTGTAGTGGATTACAAATGATTTAATAATTCCCACATAATAGCCTTAATAAATCCTGCACAATTGTCTTTACAAATCTCGTACAAATGTATTCATGATTCATACAAAAATATATCAATAATTAATTCTGACACAAATATCTGAATGAAGGAACAAAATGTCTTAAAATTCTGCATAAATCCTTCTACACTACTGCACCGATTGTGTAATCAGTCACAGATAGGTATCTCGCGTCAAACAAATCACACATGTTTGTACAAGCACTGAATTCGATCAAATACACCAATAGTACTTTAACGGCATGTTGTTGTTGTACATATACGACAACCATACGATTCGACCACGCGATCTCTATAACACAACGTGGGACAACAATCTATCATAAATTCAAACAGTTTCTTACATAACACGAGTCGATATACATTCCGCTTGTTTCACAAGAAGTTCAATTATCTTTATCATTAAGGCGGAAGTAGTGTAACAGTGAATATTTACCGTTTCGGGCAAAGATTGTCCCCACGAGTTCACACAGCAATCACATTTGGTTGGGCGGAAATGGCAAAGCAGCGATATGCGCATGTGCAAAGTTCACAAGTCTGCAAGCAGTGGAGGGGAAACAACTCTTACCGTCCAAGTCACCGAAATACAGAGCGACTGGCATATCGTAATATTTCAACCCATTACATTCTTCCCCACTGAAATTGGCATTGTCCCAATATCAACAGTTTACCAAGTGGAGAACCACTCCATGGTTCTATCCAGGATACTTGGGATTTCATTTATCTGCTTCAACACTACAAAGTAGTCTAGTCGGAGGGATCCCTCTTGTAGTCCGCGTGGATCTCCTCAAAGGGTTATGTTCAGGTCCATCAACAGTCTCTTCACGAGGAATGACCTGTGTCGGTGGTGCTAACGGTGGTATGTGTTCTGGAGTTACATGATCACCATTAAAAGGTTCCTGGTCAAGCCCAGCTTGAGGCACTGGATATGTGGGGACATACCATCTCACAGCAGGCTCATCTTGGTGTGGATCGTTTACCGTGGCGTTCCGATTATTTCTGCGCGTTACACTCCGCCTAAGATTCTCCATGGGAAAAGTACATGGTTTTAACTGGTTCCTGTGAACTACCTTAGTGTCTTTGCCTCTTTCCTTGCGGATCCTAAACACCGGTAAGTCTGGATTTGTCTGTTCCACCACTAGGTAAGGATCAGCTTCCCAGCGATCCTGAATCTTGTTTCTTCCACGAGGCTTATGATTCCGTACCAGAACTCTATCTCCTGGCTTGATAAGTGCACCCGGTGCCACCCGATCGTACACACGTTTCCTGGCCACTCCAGCTTCCCCAGACGCAGCAGTGGCTATATCACACGCAGTCTTCAGTCTACTGTGATGGTTGTGAACCCACTGGTCCATCGTACTTGGTTCCTCTGAATCTTCACTAGATGCTAACGTGATGTCCATTGGTAGGCGGGCATCTCTTCCCATCATGAGATAAAAGGGGGGATACCCCGTGGAAGCATGTACATGGCTGTTGTATGCCAAAGTCAGTTCTCTTTTTCTTTCAACCGGAAGAGCTCTCAACATGTCAAACATTGTTCGATTCCATCGCTCACACCCACCATTACCCTAAGGGTGGTACGGCGTTGTTCGGCTCTTTTCAATACCATAGCAGTGACACAAATCAGCGATTACTGTTGCTTCGAAGTTCCTCCCTTGATCGGAGTGGAGACGACCAGGACACCCAAAGTATGCGGCCACAGTTGGCGCTGTCTGATCCTTGGTAGCGACTGTCACACAGAATCTAGTAAACATGTCTGTTATGACCAACACATTTTCATATCCATCCGATGATTTCTCCAATAAGGTGTAGTTAACAGCTACCGCCTCAAGGGGAGCTGTTAAGTTCATGCAAACCAGTGGAGTGTGAGGTGTCGGCAAGGTATCCCATGCAAGTGCACATCGTTTACAAGTCTTTGTCCACTCCTGGACATCAGCTGTCATGGTAGACCAGTAGTAACAGCGTCGCATAGATGTCAAGGTTCTACGATCACTGAAGTGACCAGCGTGGTCGTGTTTCACCTGAAAAGCCTCTCGCCACAAAACCTGGGGCAGAACTAACTGTCGGTGTTCTGATACATCCTTGGGGTCCTGATACACACGGAATAAGGCAACATCCAATCGTAAGCGACCCCACCGAGACAAAAGCTTCTGAACCTGTTTGTTCTCCCGTAACCTTTCTTGCAGACCGGGTCTTGTCCGGCATTTCAGGTAGTGTAAAACACGTCCAACCACTTCATCAGAGTTCTGCAAGCTGACGATCTGCTCCAGACTATATCCTGGTCCAAACGAACTGTCGATTGCTCCACATTGGACGGAAACAGTATCATCTACTGGGTCCCGTATATCCCTGTTCATGAATGGCCACAGCGAAGCCTCCACCTCATCGGTGTCCTCAGACATGACCTCGGACGAGCGAGGGAGTAGACAACATCAAAATCGAAATCCGCTAGCTGTGCCACCCATCTCTGCTCGGTAGCACCCAGATTTGCGGTGTTCAGGTTACTTTAGCGGGTTATGGTCGGTTCTCACGGTAAACTTTGAGTGCAGCAGGTATTCTCTGAATTTCTCTCCGACCGTCCATTTTAAAGCCAGAAGTTCTAGCTTAAATGCACTATAGTTCTTGTCGTTGCGTTCTGCTGGTCGCAACCCACGACTGGCATATGCCATCGATCTCTCACTCCCATCTTGATACTGGGACAGCACAGCCCCAAGTCCCCTGAGACTCGCGTCTGTGGTTACGACAAATGGTTGTGAAAAGTCTGAGTAAGCTAGTACAGGTGCTTTCACCAACCGATCACGGAGTTCATCAAACGATGCTTGGCAGTCATCAGTCCATTCAAATGGAGGTGTCTTTTTCACTCCCTTCTTGGGCTTCCCCACCAGACGGTGCAATGGCGCCGCAATCTGTGAGAATCCAGGGACAAATCTTCAATAATATGCCATGAAGCCGAGCACCTGCCGAACGTCTTTGGCACATTTAGAGACTGACCAGCTTTCCAGAACTTCAGTCTTCTCAGGATCAGTGCGGATACCTTCCTCGGACACGATGTGGCCTAGAAATTTTACCTCACTCTGGAACAGATAACACTTTCCAGGCTTTAACTTTAGACCATGCTCTCCGAGGCGGGTTAACACTTGATCTAGCCGCTGTAGGTGCGTGTCAAAGTCGGGACTGTAAATCAATATGTCATCCAGGTATATCAATAGACTTTCCCACTGTAGGTCGCCTAGACAACAAGCCGCTGGAAGGTTCTCGGCCCATTGCATAACCCGAAGGGCATACGGGTCCAATGGTAAAGCCCTATCGGTGTTGTCACAGCAGTCTTGGCCTGATCGTCCTTGTCCATGGCTACCTGGAAATATCCGGATGTCAGATCCAGCGACGAAAACAGCTTGGCCTTGCCCAAGACATCCAGTGACTCTTCCACACGGGGAATGGGGAAAGCGTCTTTGCGGGTCACTTTGTTAAGTTGACGGTAATCACAACAGAAGCGTATGGACTGATCGGGCTTCCGGACAATTACAGCAGGGGAAGACCAGGGACTGTTACTCTTCTCTAAAATTCCCTGTTCAACCAAGTCGACAATGTGCTGTTTAAACTCCTTGAAGATGTGAGGAGATACCCTACGATGCCTCTGTTTAATAGGTGGATGGTCCCCAGTATCTATTCGGTGGGTTACCGTGTCCGTCCGTCCAAAATCATTTGCATGCTGAGAGAATACAGCGTTGTGTCTACTCAGCAACTCACTCAGCCTTTCCTTCTGTTCTTCTGTAAGAGGGACATTTCCTAGGTTCACTGGGATGTCACGTACACCGAATTGACTGGGTTTACCTTTCTCAGTACCAACCTCTCCAGTCAAACTGATTTCAATGGCTTGGTCTCGTACCTCCATACGCACATTGGGACTCTCTATTTCACTTACCACTTGAAGTTCTCCCAAACGTGTCCGTGGTCTTAAGCGCAATGGTGTTTCACCCACATTTATCAGTCGTACAGGCACCATTCCCTCTCTTACCGTAACACACACCCTAGCCACCATCAGATTGGCAGGCAGGTGACTACCTGGAGTAGGCTCTACTATGGCCTCATACTCACTACCAGACTGCCCAGCCTTGCAGTAACCATTTATTACAATTTCACTTCTTGCTGGGATGGTAACCCTGTCATGGCTAGATAATTTGACGTAACCAATTTGGCCTTGAGGCCCCAAATCTGGACTCCTATGTTCCCTAACAGCATCCCTAACAATGGCACTGATGTGATCAGCTCTAACATTAGGTGGTTTCCCAGAGTTTCCCATGCCCTCAAAAGAAATTTTCCCACAATTCCTTATCACATTCATCCCCAAGAGACCGGAGTTGAGACTAACAGAGGGATTATCCTTAACACCAAATACAGCCTGGTCTACCAGGACTTTACCGAACAGTTCTATGTCAGTCTCCATACAACCTACATATGGAAGTTCCAATCCATTTGCAGCAGTCAGATGCAGATATCTTACATCTCTCGGAACTACCCCTTTTGGCTTAAAGTGTTCATTGAAAAATGTCTCACTGATAGTAGTTACCTGCGAACCAGTGTCTAGTAAGCACTCCATCGGTACACCACCGATTTTCACCTCTACCAGTGAGCACGGCACAATCGCTTTGTCCAAAAAGTTGTTTGCACTCTGTATGGAGTCTACACCTCCTTCTACCGTTCGGCTCTCAACGGTAGAATGTCCTAAAAATCCCCTCTCGGCTGCCCAGAGGGACAATTTTTCCTCATGTGTCTTGGTTTCTAACATGCATAACAAAGATATCTCCCATGTTCATCCCGGGCTGGTGTTCGCCTACTACCAGGGCCGGTTGCATTACTCTGTTTGAGAAGCGAAATAATCTCACTCTGCTGGTGGATCAGTTCCTGCATCAGTTTAGAATTTTGATCACTATCTTCACTTTTACTACTACTGATAGAAGCGCAAATAGTGGTTTTTCCCTTCCCAGTGGCTACAGCGGCTGAAGATTCTTCCTCTTCAGACCAGTCTATCGCTAACTGCATCAGATCTGAAAAAGCAATGTCAGGATATTCTTTCAACTTCATTTTTATCTCCCTTCGGACAGCAGTGTCACGTAGACCATTCACAAACTGCTCCTTGAGGGACAGTTCTGGGTTTGGAACCCGCTTTCTATCACGACGCGTAATATGATTCCTGCTTTCCTTTAAGTCATAAGCGAAAGTTCGCACACTTTCATGTGACCTCTGAGATCTGTCACAACAGTCACAATCAAAGCGTGACTGAGATACATCATTCTTTAGATGACGACTTTACAACGAATATTATGGATTAAGAATACTGATCAGCGATACGGATTTGATATTTTTGGAACATCATGATGTCTTGCCGGCATCATTGAAAACTGTTGACCGCTTCTCTCTTGCAGGAAACAAGCCTATGTTTATGTATACTATGATTGTCTTTTTGAATTTGGTGCTAATACTGTTATATGGAATATGGAATAGGTCTTTGGATTATGGACGCAGATATTCTCTAATGGACGACGGCTGAATTATGGATGACGGACTAGACGCTTGTAATAGAACTCTTTCAGACGGGTGCCGACTGCCACTCGGTCACCATACACTCCCTGAAGGACATGTCCACCTAGAAAGTCCAATATGGCATCCGCCTGGTCGTGAGGGGGAATGTACCATGTTCTAAAAGCACTCTTAACAGTTTCTGCCCATTCCTCGTATGTGAAATCGGATGTTTTCTCTTGGAAACCCGTGAAAACTGGTACCTTCCGGTCCCGGGGTACATAAACCGATGGGGGGACAGCTGACCTAGCTTCCTGCTTCTTAATCTGTTCAGCTTGCTGTCCCACAGTGACAGCTAACTCTCGTAATCTGCTTTCCAGTGTATCTACTTCCTCCTCGAGATTCGGATTTCCTGGTCCCGGCATGGTGATATTCTATACTGCTGCCCTTCTACTACTACTAATGTCTGCCCAATCCTGTCGGCGACGCCAACTGTAAAGGGATGTAAAATGTCCACACAAATCTCCACATTAACAAAGTTTATTCTTTAGGGCACTGCAGCAGTATACTGCAAGACATAGTAGTTCAATAAGAAACTAGAAAGAAGGGCAGCAGGTGGCTACAATAAATGAAAATAAGACAGAATTATTAATTATTCAAATTAAATCAACCAACTCCATTTAACGTAATTCATGGTAATTCTGACTATTATCTCATCAATTATACAATCTCTGTATCAGGGGGGATAACTGAACGATCAATACAATCACAATTTAAAGTCTCGCTTAGACTATTAATCTCAAACCTTTTCCTGAATTACATTCATTGGCCTTCAATAATAATCTGAATATCAGTACTACATTCATTGGCATTCAATAATTAATCGAAACATCAGTACTACATTAGCATAATTCCAATTATGATTCACAATGATAATCTTATGTACTATCTTCAATGAAATACTGGCAAATAATTCCATTAATAGTTTCCATATAATACCATAGGGAACAGGGTAACCAATTCAGAGATAATTTTATTCAGCTGAATTAAAGTAAACAGTCAGTTACTGTACTCTAATATTCATATCACGGGTTCATGAGTTCCGCAGATGAGGCAAAATATAACGCTTTATTTATTTAAAATTAAAGCTAATATAATAATGCACCCTAACTCATACACTCACCCAGAGTTACACACAGCTAGACATGCAGGTTACTGCAAATGACCCTGTGTACCAGGTTATACACATCCCAGATACCTGTAGTGGATTACAAATGATTTAATAATTCCCACATAATAGCCTTAATAAATCCTGCACAATTGTCTTTACAAATCTCGTACAAATGTATTCATCATTCATACAAAAATATATCAATAATTAATTCTGACACAAATATCTGAATGAAGGAACAAAATGTCTTAAAATTCTGCATAAATCTCTCTACACTACTGCACCAATTATCAGTCACAGATAGGTATCTCGCGTCAAACAAATCACACATGTTTGTACAAGCACTGAATTCGATCAAATACACCAATAGTACTTTAACGGCATGTTGTTGTTGTTGTACATATACGACAACCATACGATTCGACCACGTGATCTCTATAACACAACGTGGGACAACAATCTATCATAAATTCAAACAGTTTCTTACATAACACGAGTCGATATACATTCCGCTTGTTTCACAAGAAGTTCAATTATCTTTATCATTAAGGCGGAAGTAGTGTAACAGTGAATATTTACCGTTTTCGAGCAAAGATTGTCCCCACGAGTTCACACAGCAATCACATTTGGTTGGGCGGAAATGGCAAAGCAGCGATATGCGCATGTGCAAAGTTCACAAGTCTGCAAGCAGTGGAGGGGAAACAACTCTTACCGTCCAAGTCACCGATATACAGAGCGACTGGCATATCGTAATATTTCAACCCATTACATGTTTGTTGTAAACCTATTTGTTGTGAACATATTTGGATTTTAACCAAATTAATTTCTAAAATGAGCCTTCTTTTTAAAATGGCTATTTCCAATAAAATATTCCACCTAGCGTGACATACATTATCATTTCCAGTAGAAGACAACTCCAACAGGAAATCCATGTCTCAGTTTTTAAAGTTTTTGTCTAGTTCTTATTCTATTGACTTTTAATGAAAAATTTCTTTATAAAATCGAGTATTTCCCAATGTTAAACGTTGAAGCTGAATTAAAAACAAACTGTTATAAGTACCGAAATTCTGATACACTGTTAAGGAGTACATAGTGTATCAATCACACCAAATTTCAGGTCTCTAGGATAAGTACTTTTTGAGAAATAATCCATGTCAATGTAAATTAGGTAAAAAAAAGAATAGCAGAAATCGATCGAAAAGGCAAAAGGTACGTAGATCGTCTCGATATTTGCAATTGACGCTCAAATTTTGTATTGAAACATTTTTTAAGTTAAGTATTGAAATATAATGATATCTAACATTATAGTTGGGTATGTTTTCAAATCACTTTTTTAAATCAGATAGATAGATAGATATTTATTTATTTCTGTCTCACCATCCCTGTTGGTTACAATAGTGTACATTCTAAAACACAGGAAGCCACTCTATTAGAGTTATTCTAGTGATATTGCCCTTAATTAAACAAACTCACACCAAAGCATATTTAGAGGTTTGGATGAAGACGGCCACGGCTTTATTGGCTAACTTACATGGTATAGTGTACCAAATCCCAGCGGGCTGATATATACTTTTAGTGCTGACCGTCTGCTATGTAATGACACATCAGCAACCCCCCAGTATGATACATATTTTATCTCATTAGATACCGTAGCACCCACGCTCCTAAACCCTAGGAGGGGTGACAACATAGAGTGATCAGCACACACTTACCGCTACCCACACCCACACTGGGTAGACAACACGTCCCTCGAAAAACACATCGAATGGACAGCCACATAAACGGATGCCCCGCGGGAATTCGTCAAGGTGGCACCCACCCACTCGGGAAACACATCGAGTGAAGATCACACATCACGTAGACTGCACGTCCCTCGGGAAACACATCGATTGGACAGCCACATAACCGGGTGCCCCGCGGGAATTCGTCGAGGTGGCACCCACCGAATGAGTTCTATCTCATATACAAACTTTCCTAACTGAAACCCCTATCTGCCCGCCAGAATTCGGCCGCGTACAGTAAAATGTACATGACAAAACCGATGAGAAAGCCGTGACATTGGTGCACACATAACTGTTCAATGTTACAAATGTATTCTTTGAACCATGTCAATCGCGAAAGCGTACAATAAATTTGGCAACTGCAAACTGTTTCGACGAAATCTTTAACTCAGGAGATTCCTTCCTAGTTCCAGCACTTGCTCTTCGTACCTACAAAATATAAGAGAAGAGAAAAACAGCAGCATCTATTCTCTTGAGCCAGGGCATACACCGAGTCTACAAATATGATCGATACATAAACCAGAATATTTCATCACAGCTATTGTTCTGCCCAATATAAGATACCCACGACAGCTGGGCCCACATTATGCGTGCATTTTAACTGCAATAGACAATACTAATTAATTTTCTAAGTCAAGGGTGGGCGGGAGGGAAATGTGAAGACGAAATTAATCGTGTGTGTGTTCCACAAAACCCCGACGCGAATGTGAAGACGAAATTAATCGTGTGTGTGTTCCACAAAACCCCGACGCGAGAGGCCGATGAATTCAAGGATCCCCCAACAGGAACAATTGCCTATGCAATTCAATCATGTGGCGACAACATGACAACTGCGCAGTCTATCACACCAAGGGAGGCTACTCTTACCAGTAAATCTCACAACTCCAACTGGGCAGGCAATACAGAATAAAATGGTTTATCTTTAAAGGATAAACAGTATTATGAGAGACATAAAACATTCTCAGTAGTAGAATATATCAATTAAAATACATCAATGGTAAAATATTTCGACGTCTTTCCAAAATATTACTCAGTACCGACAGTATATCACAGTAGTAGGGAAACGGCATGTAAGGTAGTATTTTGCCGGGGGAGATAACTCTTGGTGGCGACAGGTGGCGTTGTTCCTCAAGAGACCAAAAACTACCTCCAACACAGAAGAGTTCCAATCTAGGAGGAGGTAACTCTGGGTCACTATAGTTCCGGCAAAGGCCCCCTGGGCATGTATTCTTACGCGGTGATGCGGTCTGGTTGTAATGCGGTCGCGGAAGAAAGCTTCCGCGGAGAAAAAGTAGTCCCCAGACTTCAAATACGCTGCATGGTCCGATTGGGTCGAGTGAGGTATCAAAGTGAAGCATTCGTGAAGGGGCATCCAGTCATGGGTGGGTGCATGTAAAATTAGGATTTTTCCCGAAACTATAAAAAGCGGAACACGGACTTTACCCCTAAAATAGGGGAAAACACCTATCAACCCTAGACAAAAGGGCTAATATCGGTCCCCGGGCTTATCGGGGCCTGCCTATCAAGTCAATGGGGTGGGTGCGTGTAAAATTAGAATTTTCCCCCGAAAATAAAAAAAGGGGAACACGGACTTACAATCCTTGGTCCGATAGTGTCGTGGGAGGTGTTATCTTCCGGTTTCACTAAAACTACCTCCGAACACAGAAGAGTCCCAATGTTCCCCTTAGCATATCGGTCCCCGGGCTTATCGGGGCCAATCGTAGTTACGCCTTAACGCTCTAACATAACGCCTTGACGCCATGATATAGACCGGAGAGAGAACAACAACAACAACAAGGATGACACTTGAGAGAACAACAACAACAACAAGTTTTTTTTCATATAGTTTATTTTCCCCAATGTTACATCATACCCACGCTGGGGGAGCCGCGTTGGGTATGTTTACAACTCAAAAAGACTTGCCCAATCAGAGGCCACCATTTGCATCTGTCCTATTCGTTCCTGTCCGTTAGATTCTTGTCCAATCAGAAGTCGCCATTTCAGAAAGTTCCATCTTTGCTCGGTGTGACCTAAGCGTCGTCGGGCAGGCCTGGATATTCTTCGGGCAGCATGTCCTGAAACAGTTGTTTGCGCATTCTGATCGCATTTTCCAGGGCCTCGATGGGTGGTAGCCCCATAGCCTCTTCCAAGTGACGCTTGGTCTTCATGATGGACCTGTGCGTGGGGTCGCCTTTCATTTCAAGCGGTAGTAAGGTATACTGTTCATAGATCGCCATGGCTGTTTTCCTGATGCGGGGGCGCATTTGGGTGTACGTCTGTTGTAAATTATCCTCTCCGGCGTCCTCGATCGCTGCAGCGTAAGTATTGATAGCTGCTGTCACAATACGATCCCAGAAGGTAGGTTCTGCCTCACTTTCCACGGACGTAGGCTGACTATCTGAGGTCAAGCTCTCCGTATCACTAGATAGACTCTCAGCAATCTCTGTTTCGATATCAGTCGATACACTCTCAGCAGTCTCTGTATCAGCATCCGCCTCAACGGACTCCTCAGAGTCTTCAATCCCATGTATATTTTTCTGGTGTCGCATCATATCGTAACGTCTGGTGAACGTGCGTTCGCACTCAGAGCAAGTATAAGCCATGTTGACGGTTGAACGTCGACTGTGCGTGTTCTTGGAAATACGCTTGCTTTTATAGACAGTAACGCCCATCAACGCTTAGCTTAACGCTTCAACGCCCTGGTGAATTAGCTCAGAAGCTCTGATTTCCATGGAATTGACACCAATTCATCGAAATGCAGTGACGCCCGTCAACGCCAGTCGTTACGCCTTAACGCCCGTCTCAACGCCTTAACACACTTTCTTAACGCTTTAACGTCGTTTAATGATACGTTCGAACAAATGTTTCTTTTGTGCTATTGCTCTGACATACGCCGCTTTCCAGTTCATGCCCGAGGTTAACATCGACGCTGTTCTTTCAATTTCCATATGGACTGGGTCCTTATCCAACAATTTCATATGGGTCGCGAGGTCGACATACCGCTGACGCAAAGCCCGTCGTAGTCTGGGTGCCAATCTGTTATGGGCTAAAATTGCGGCTTCCTCTTTCGAATACCCTTTGCGTTGAAACTTGTTTTCTGTGACCCTCAACGTCTTGCCCATCTCGGCGTTCATACTTTCTTTGAACAAATCCTTCCATAGCCTCGAGTTCACATTATGTTCATTCCCTTGTACGGGTTTGAGTTGGTCCTTCACGGTTGGGTGATATTCCGGGACTGATGGTATGAAGGGACCCCGCTGTATGGGGGTGGGTTGCTGCCGCTGCTCTACCAGCTGTGGACTCGGTGGATAATGTCGGGGTATATGACGTTGCGGTGATCCCTCGCCGGGTAGCAGGTGGATCGTCAGCCGGCGATCTTCGGGGGTATGGGCTTTTAAATCTACGAATAGGTAGCCGTACGGACGACTTGTTGCCCCTTGAAACGCCTGCATGAAATGGTCGATGTTCTGAGGATAAATTCGACTACGAAACACACGGATTTGTGCTCTGTCAATGGGATTGAAGAACAACACAAAGTATTGGCAGTTCAAAGCAATATCTCTGGACGCCTTCCCTTGAGGAAAGAGATTCTGGGTCAAATAGATGACGGACAGATTCCTATGATGGGATCCTTTAGTAAACAAGTCGGCAACGTGTGAATTGTCCTTGGCCGCACTCATCAGATCATCTAGCACTACCACGTTGGTTTGCTCGGGGTCAAAGTAATACGGTTCGTTTATGTCGTGAGGAATCCCTGGGAGGAAACTCACATTCTGTAATCGCGTAGTTTCGTAGGCGGACTGCCATTGGCTATAACACCAAACAACACGTGTCGGAGCTGGGGTTGCCACACCTTCCTCCAAGAACTTCATCACCCAGGACGTCTTTCCACATGCCGTAGGGCCGCTCACCGTCATCGTATAGGGATGCTCTACTGCACTTGTTGGGCCTATAGCGGGACTCGGCGGTGTCTCTTGTTTGTGCTTGAATGTGCCTGAGCCTACTATCGCGACGAGAGAAGGTTCTCTGACAGAACGTACACGTACACGACATGTTGATCTGTCGACCAATACATAAGGACTGATGAGGGACACATGTTCATTCTTATATGTACAGACACCACCACCAACACCACCACCACACACTACCACCACACACACACACACCACCACCACCACCACATTCCACCACACACACACACACCACCACCACCACATTCCACCACCGCCGCCACCACCGGGCGTTGACGAGCGTCAACGCCCGGTGGTGGTGGTGGGAGCTCCCGTGTGACATTTGCATATGACCTCTGTGAGGTCACTTCCGCTTCCGTTCACGTGACCGGAACTGACCTTTGACCCCTGCGCGCAATTTTTATCCGGTATTGTTAGCGCGCGCAGGGGTCAAAGGTCAGTTCCGGTCACGTGAACGGAAGCGGAAGTGACCTCACAGAGGTCATATGCAAATGTCACTTCCGAGCTCTGAGCTCCACAGGCTTTGAGCTCCAAGAGCTCCAATCCAAGAACTCTGCCACACGGGAGCTCCCACCACCACCACCGGGCGTTGACGGCCGTCAACGCCCGGTGGTGGCGGTGGTGGAATGTGGTGGCGGTGGTGTGTGTGGTGGTAGTGTGTGGTGGTGGTGTTGGTGGTGGTGTCTGTACATATAAGAATGAACATGTGTCCCTCATCAGTCCTTATGTATTGGTCGACAGATCAACATGTCGTGTACGTGTACGTTCTGTCAGAGAACCTTCTCTCGTCGCGATAGTATGCTCAGGCACATTCAAGGCAAACACAAACAAGAGACACCGCCGAGTCCCGCTATAGGTCCAACAAGTGCAGTAGAGCATCCCTATACGATGACGGTGAGCGGCCCTACGGCATGTGGAAAGACGTCCTGGGTGATGAAGTTCTTAGAGGAAGGTGTGGCAACCCCAGCTCCGACACGTGTTGTTTGGTGTTATTGCCAATGGCAGCCCGCCTACGAAACTACGCGATTACAGAATGTGAGTTTCCTCCCAGGGATTCCTCACGACATAGACGAACCGTATTACTTTGACCCCGAGCAAACCAACGTGGTAGTGCTAGATGATCTGATGAGTGCGGCCAAGGACAATTCACACGTTGCCGACTTGTTTACCAAAGGATCCCATCATAGGAATCTGTCCGTCATCTATTTGACCCAGAATCTCTTTCCTCAAGGGAAGGCGTCCAGAGATATTGCTTTGAACTGCCAATACTTTGTGTTGTTCTTCAATCCCATTGACAGAGCACAAATCCGTGTGTTTGGTAGTCGAATTTATCCTCAGAACATCGACCATTTCATGCAGGCGTTTCAAGGGGCAACAAGTCGTCCGTACGGCTACCTATTCGTAGATTTAAAAGCCCATACCCCCGAAGATCGCCGGCTGACGACCCACCTGCTACCCGGCGAGGGATCACCGCAACGTCATATACCCCGACACCATCCACCGAGTCCACAGCTGGTAGAGCAGCGGCAGCAACCCACCCCCATACAGCGGGGTCCCTTCATACCATCAGTCCCGGAATATCACCCAACCGTGAAGGACCAACTCAAACCCGTACAAGGGAATGAACATAATGTGAACTCGAGGCTATGGGAGGATTTGTTCAAAGAAAGTATGAACGCCGAGATGGGCAAGACGTTGAGGGTCACAGAAAACAAGTTTCAACGCAAAGGGTATTCGAAAGAGGAAGCCGCAATTTTAGCCCATAACAGATTGGCACCCAGACTACGACGGGCTTTACGTCAGCGGTATGTCGACCTCGTGACCCATATGAAATTGTTGGATAAGGACCCAGTCCATATGGAAATTGAAAGAACAGCGTCGATGTTGAAAACCTCGGGCATGAACTGGAAAGCGGCGTATGTCAGAGCAATAGCACAAAAGAAACATTTGTTCGAACGCATCATTAAACGACGTTAAAGCGTTAAGAAAGTGTGTTAAGGCGTTGAGACGGGCGTTAAGGCGTAACGACGGGCATTGACGGGCGTCACTGCATTTCGATGAATTGGTGTCAATTCCATGGAAATCATAGCTTCTGAGCTAATTCACCAGGGTGTTGAAGCGTTAAGCTAAGCGTTGATGGGCGTTACTGTCTATAAAAGCAAGCGTATTTCCAAGAAAGGCACAGTCGACGTTCAACCGTCAACATGGCTTATACTTGCTCTGAGTGCGAACGCACGTTCACCAGACGTTACGATATGATGCGACACCAGAAAAATATACATGGGATTGAAGACTCTGAGGAGTCCGTTGAGGCGGATGCTGATACAGAGACTGCTGAGAGTGTATCGACTGATACCGAAACAGAGATTGCTGAGAGTCTATCTAGTGATACGGAGAGCATGACCTCAGATAGTCAGCCTACATCCGTGGAAAGTGAGGCAGAACCTACCTTCTGGGATCGTATTGTGACAGCAGCTATCAATACTTACGCTGCAGCGATCGAGGACGCCGGAGAGGATAATTTACAACAGACGTACACCCAAATGCGCCCCCGCATCAGGAAAACAGCCATGGCTATCTATGAACAGTATACCTTACTACCGCTTGAAATGAAAGGCGACCCCACGCACAGGTCCATCATGAAGACCAAGCGTCACTTGGAAGAGGCTATGGGGCTACCACCCATCGAGGCCCTGGAAAATGCGATCAGAATGCGCAAACAACTGTTTCAGGACATGCTGCCCGAAGAATATCGAGGCCTGCCCGACGACGCTTAGGTCACACCGAGCAAAGATGGAACTTTCTGAAATGGCGACTTCTGATTGGACAAGAATCTAACGGACAGGAACGAATAGGACAGATGCAAATGGTGGCCTCTGATTGGGCAAGTCTTTTTGAGTTGTAAACATACCCAACGCGGCTCCCCCAGCGTGGGTATGATGTAACATTGGGGAAAATAAACTATATGAAAAAAAAACTTGTTGTTGTTGTTGTTCTCTCAAGTGTCATCCTTGTTGTTGTTGTTGTTCTCTCTCCGGTCTATATCATGGCGGCAAGGCGTTATGTTAGAGCGTTAAGGCGTAACCACGATTGGCCCCGATAAGCCCGGGGACCGATATGCTAAGGGGAACATTGGGACTCTTCTGTGTTCGGAGGTAGTTTTAGTGAAACCGGAAGATAACACCTCCCACGACACAATCGGACCAAGGATTGTAAGTCCGCGTTCCGCTTTTTATATTTTCGGGGGAAAATCCTAATTTTACACGCACCCACCCCATTGACTTGATAGGCAGGCCCCGATAAGCCCGGGACCGATATTAGCCCTTTGTCTAGGGTTGATAGGTGTTTTCCCCTATTTTAGGGGTAAAGTCCGTGTTCCGCTTTTTATAGTTTCGGGAAAAATCCTAATTTTACATACACCCACCCATGACTGGATGCCCCTTCACGAATGCTTCACTTTGATACCTCACTCGACCCAATCGGACCATGCAGCGTATTTGAAGTCTGGGGACTACTTTTTCTCCGCGGAAGCTTTCTTCCGCGACCGCATTACCGCCAGACCGCATCACCGCGAAAGAATACATGCCCAGGGGCCCTTTGCCGGAACTATAGTGACCCAGAGTTACCTCCCCCTAGATTGGAACTCTTCTGTGTTGGAGGTAGTTTTTGGTCTCTTGAGAAACAACGCCACCTGTCGCCGCCAAGAGTTATCTCCCCCGGCAAAATACTACTTTAAATGCCGTTTCCCTACTACTTATCACTTATTGGTTGATGATAAAAACTTTCATATTCCAGAGCATCAATCTCCATCATTAAATCGTATCTCAAATCATCATAGGCTGGACAATCCAATGGTACTCATCCTCAACGACATTGTTATCGCAGATCGGACATATTCGATTAGCTACTTCTAAATTCTCGTAACGACCGGTTTCTAACCTGATCGGTGCCACGCCCATTCTAAACTTAGCGAGAGCACTTCTGTGTGACTTTGGCGTTAAAACTGATACATAAGCTTCCTTACAAAAAACCTTCTTAAAATTTCTATACGTTCTTAATTTTCCACTTTCTCGTTTCACATTTTTCAGCCAATTGAAAACATATTTTTCATGCAGTTTTTCACAGATATTATGAAGAACAACCTTTTTACAATATTGTACATCAGATGTACAATATTGTAAAAAGGTTGTTCTTCATAATATCTGTGAAAAACTGCATCAATGTTAGCAAAATGATCGCAGGAGATGTCACTAAACATCTTCTGCACACGAAAATTCAAATTTTTACAGCTTTTTGATCGACTATTAGCCCATTTAAACACACGTAAATTAATTCTCAAATTGCGGAATTTAGTGCATCGAACCCATTGACCGGCTACAACCTTCCATTGACGTATTATCAATGGCGTCCACCCCATGTCGCCACTAACTCCTGCATTGGGAGTATATTTGCCGACCCCTAAGAAATATCGTTCTGCTCTATGTTGTACAGCATTTATACAGCTATATTCAGATGTTCCCCAAATTGCAGCTCCATAGGTTATTACCGGGACGACCAGACTATCATACATTTTTGTGAAAACCTCATATGGGACGCCCCCAAATCGCTTACATTTGGCTATTACTAATCCCAAGGCACGACTCGCCGATTGCGCAACACACTTTGCCATAGCCCCGTAATCTAGATGCTCAGTCAGCAGTAACCCTAGATATGTGTAGCGGTCACAGGATTCGACTCAACCTCCCCACAGCGCATGCTCCATTTCGCAGGCTCCAATAACATCCCTGCCTCCAATAGCGGAAGTTGACCTTTACTACGTTGCTATGACGTATAGGGGAAACCAACCAACGCACGGTTCAGTTTGAATCCGACCAAACGACTCCTTTAGTGTTGCACATGAGCGAACTACTTTTCATATGCTCTGTCCAGATAAACAGGGAAAATTATCTCCAGATAATTCTTTTTAACGCTAGGTCAACGGAGGTATTATGCAGACTTGAAAAGTAATCAAAATTTTCGTTAAACATCTATTTTACTATATATGATGTCACTTCCGGCGATGTGCGCGAAGGCCCCGAATCCGGTCCAAAAATCTGACTGGTGGCTGGGGTGTTATTAGACCCCCAGCGATGTGGTTGGATTCGACTACCTTATCTCCACATGTGAAAACTTGACTAGATATTAGTACTGAAGGCGGACGAAAATGGACTACTTTGGATTTATGGGTATTTAGATTCATTCCGTTTTCACCACACCATTGAAATAGGAGATCAAGTAAAACTTGGAGATCTTCACTGGTCTCGGCAATCAAAACCAAATCATCTGCATACAAAAGTAGACACAGTTGCTCATTTTCAACAGTTACTCCTTTACCAGAATCTTTCATCCAAATAATCAGATCGTTTACTTACAGATTGAACATCAAAGGGGAGAGAACACATCCTTGTTTTAGACCACACGTTACCTCAAACCAATCTGTGTAAAAACCATTTATACGAACGCAACTAAAAATCTCATCATACAACGATCTAATTACAGCCATGAATTTGTTGGGGATACCATAATTGCTCAGCTTTTCCCAAAGTCTACCTCTATCAATTGTATCGTATGCTTTTTGGAAGTCAATAAAGGCCACATAAGTTGATTGTCTCTTTTTCTTTCTACTTTCTATTACAGAAGTGAGAGTTTGAATCTGGTCAACCGTGCTTCTGCCACGCCTAAATCCATTTTGTTCATCAAGTAACAATTCAGAGTTTTCAACATATGAACTTAAACGGTTATTTAAGATCGAACAGAACAGTTTGTATGCTGCAGGGGCTAATGGTATACCCCTATACGACAAAGGATCGCGTGGGTCCATGGTATTTGATTTGGGGATTGGATTAACAACAGACTTTTTCCAAATAGACGGGATTTGACCAGTTTCAAAACAGCACAAAAATAGACTGTGTAATACACTTATTATTTTATCAGACTTCAAAACCTCTAACGGTATATCGTCAATGCCGGTGGCTTTTCCTAATTTAGACCCCTTTACAGCCTCCCACACGTCGTCAATGGTTATTGTTTCGTCTAGACCACATGATAAATTTGTCGACATGATGTCATTGTTAACAATGGGGCTAAAACGGGGTGGCTTGTTGCCACTACTTGTATAATTCTCTTGAAAGTCTGCTTTCCATCTATTTAAAACCAAATCGTGGTCAAAAGTAACTGAACCATCAGCACTGACGATCTCCATGGGAATCTGTTTACATCTCTCATTGCCGACACCTATCTTCCCAATTTCTTTCCAAAATTCCCTCGGACTATTCTTATGCAGGGAGAGGATTTCACCCTGAACCTTCCACCAGTGCTGTCAGTAGTAGGTAAAGCACGGATCCGTTATCATTTTGCCGGGGGAGATAACTCTTTTGTGGAGGGTACGTGGAGGAGAGGAGACAGGGGGCGCCACCAGCTCAAGAGACTAAAAACTACCTCCAGCACAGAAGAGTTCCAATCTAGGGGAGGTAACTCCGGGTGACTATAGTTCCGGCAAAGGGCCCCTGGGCATGTATTCTTCCGCGGTGATGTGATCTGGCGGTGATGCGGTCGCGGGAAAAAGCTTCCGCGGAGAAAAAGTAATCCCCAGACTTCAAATACGCTGCATGGTCCGATTGGGTCGAGTGAGGTATCAGAGTGAAGCATTCGTGAAGGGGCATCCAGTCATGGGTGGGTGCATGTAAAATTAGGATTTTTTCCCGAAACTATAAAAAGCGGAACACGGACTTTACCCTTAAAATAGGAGGAAACCCCTATCAACCCTAGCCAAGAGGGCTAATATCGTGCCCCGGGCTTATTGGGACCTGCCTATCAAGTCAATGGGGTGGGTGCGTGTAAAATTAGGATTTTTTCCCGAAACTATAAAAAGCGGAATACGGACTTTACCCCTAAAATAGGGGGAAACCCCTATCAACTCTAGCCAAAAGGGCTAATATCGGTCCCCGGGCTTATCGGGGCCTGCATATCAAGTCAATGGGGTGGGTGCATGTAAAATTAGGATTTTTTCCCGAAACTATAAAAAGCGGAACACGGACTTTACCCCTACAATAGGGGTCTGTATTATACAATATAAGGGAAAATGCCTGTATGGGGTATGGGGATGGTCACATTTTTTTGTGGGCTTTACTATGGGTTGTGGGGTCTCGTTTTTCTCGTCTCGCCGAGAAAATGACAATGGGAGGGGTACCGGAGCGAATCGGTGAAATTTTGGGGAAAAGTCAACGAGGTCTGTATATAGGCCCATAGGCTGGCCATGGGGGGGTATAGGTCCAACCTGGGAAATTCACACACGTTCATTGTGACATGGGTTGCTTGGATTTGTTTTTCACGTCTCCTCATTTAGAACACGATGGGAAGGGTCCCGGAGCGAAACGGTGAAATTCTTGGAAAAAGTCACCGAGGCCTGGGTAGGCCCATAGGCCTATACTGCATGGCTATGGGTGTATAGGTCCATACGGGGTGGACGCTTTGGGATCTAGGTGGGCCACTAATGGTCCGATGGGGTCGAGTGAGGTATCAATGTGAAGCCTATGTGAGGGGGCAACCGATGGGATGGATGTGGGTAGGAATATCGTCATTCTGCGCATGCGCAATAGACAAAGTGTATGGAAATAGACGTTTTGGGATCTAGGGGAGCCACTAGTGGGCCGATTGGATCGAGTGAGGTATCAATGTGAAGCCTATGTGAGGAGGCATCTGATGGGGTGAGTGCGGGGTTGAAATATCGTCACTCTGCGCATGCGCAGTGGACAAAGGGTATGGAAATAGACGTTTTGGGGTCTAGGTGGGCCACTAGTGGGCCGATGGGATCGAGTGAGGTATCCATGTTAAGCCTATGTGAGGGGGCTAGACTAGGGTGTCGTTTCCATTCTGCTGCGCAGGTCACGTGGGCTGTGACGTCACTTCCGGGTTTCACCTCCAAACCCAGAAGAGTTCCAATTTTCTCTTAGACGTCCGGATGTTCAACCTCCGGGGTTTTACCCGGCCCGGCCCGGCCCGGCCCGCCCCGGCCGCAGCGCGCGCGCGCGGGGGTGATCTGATGCCGCAGCGCGCGCGGGTTATCCGGAAGTGTGTGGGTGAATCCGCAGCGCGCGCGCGCATGAGGACCCTCATACATAACCCAATGCAGGCGCAGACGTGATGTGCCCGGATGATAGACACGGACGTCGCCGAGAAAAACACATACAACACGTCACATACAGTCGCCCCCCTCAAGACCCTCATATATACCCGGATGACGGACGTTACCGAAAAGACACGGACGTTACCGAAAAGACACGGACTTTACCGAAAAGACACGGACTTTACCGAAAAGACACGGACTTTACCGAAAAGACACGGACGTACCCGAAAAGACACGAAGGTGAACGACATTGTGGAAAAACCCCACAAACAGGTTATTACATGCATTCCTATGATGTTGACAGGTTACGCCCATTCACGAAGGGCCGTCACAGGGCGTAGTAGAAAAAAGCGCATTTCTAACCTTATTGACCTTATGGCGCAAGCGAGTATAACAAGTGCCCATGACTCACACGGTGTATAAAACCCTACCCAACAGGTACACTATAAAGCCACCTCTCTAACCGTTCGCTTTTCATTCCCACCATGGCAGCGAGCGGAACAGAGCTTGCGTTATTCCAACTGACGTCCGACGTCTACCTCATCGTCAATGACGATCACCTGGAGCTGGTCCAAGACGCACCGCAGAAGGTGAAGAGTTTGTTATCGCTATCAGGCTGGACTCTATTGACACGATTGTTACAGGAAAAAGAGCCCGAAAGGGATTTCATGCACGTGGAAGTCGGCGTGCACATACGCACTGCTGGAGAGGATTCCCTTTTTCCCCGGTTGGAACAGAGTGGAGGTACCTATATCACACTCTGTCCACCCTTATGGATGGCACCGAAAGATGTACTCCCCGAGGTGGATGACTTACTACACCCCGAGGTGAAAGAAGGGACTGTGGCTACCCGGAGGCTTACACCTGGCTGCACCCTATTGTTGTACCCCAAACGAGTGGACCTCATCGATAGCGGACATAGGTGTTGGTGTACGCTTGAACCCAAAGCGCACGTCTCTTTGTCACCTGAAGGATGGACTACCTTGAAACGGGTGTTGTTGGGTGACCTGCACGGTGATAGCATTCACCTGTGTGACGACGTCTACATTTTCTGCGGTCCCTTTTCCGCTCGACTCCTCTGTCTGAACGACGGTGGTTTTACCATGGACCCCGATCTATGGACGGCTTTGGAACAAGTAGTCCCCATTGTCGATAAGGTACTATCTCTATAGGAGCCACATAACCAATCAGAATAGTACGTATCACGGACTACACCCGTAGAGCTACATCTAGGCGCGCATGTGTGACATGATCTATAAAACACGTCCCTCTGGATCCCACACCTTCATTTCTACGGTTGCAGAGCCATGACGGAGATCCAGCCCTATGCGACTCGCATTTTACAGCATGCCACCGTGGTTAATTCACTCACGGGTTACCGAGCAGTGGTCCGGTCCATGTTTGCAGATGGCGACGACAACGAGGGGCGACGCCAGATCCTGAACGAGTTCACAGAAGCGGTCCTCGACAGAGTGCACTCGATGGAGAGGTGTGCCATCACTCACCACTACTGAACTATGGCAGCCATCCTTGATGCTCGGGCTATGGACCACGAGCGCTCACGCCGGAACCAGCGACGGCTGGTTGGCCTCACAATAGTCTGTGCCCTATTGACCCTGGCGCTGTGGCATTAACAGTGGGACCTCACCATAAATACGAGGGTCAGAGAGAGTGTGTGTCATTCACCGTTCGTCATTGGATCAAGCATGTCACCAGTCCTACGAGCCATCCTTCCCCTTACACCCCGGGTGGGGTTACACGTCTATGAAGATAAAGTCACCCTCGTGGAAGACCGTGGAGATGTTTGCTGGTCGCGCGTTGAGACCGTATCGAATACGGTTACGCTACACCGTGACGGCTGGACCAAATTTAAACGGGTGTTGAGCGGCGAGCTCGACGGACACCTCATCCACATAGACAATGCCATCTACGTACACCGTGGACCCTTCTTCCCACGCCTGGGCCGCTACCAAGACCCTACGCGAGGCTTCACCCTAGACCCCGATCTGTGGACAGCCTTCGAGAAAGTGGTGCCCATCGTGGACCAGCTGTTTACACCGGACGAGCGGTCATCAGACGAGTTGGAGTGGGCTCGTGCCCTGAGAGAAGCGGCGGTAGAACCCAATGAACAAATGTCTAGCCATGAACCAGACGACGATGCCATTGATCACCCGGCTAGACTCAGTCAGCCCAGTGACATGACCACCCGATCCTTTGATCTCACGGGGTTCTCCCTATAAATACGAGAGACAGTCAAATCTGGTACCATTCACGTACTGACCATGACGGAGCATATAATACTGGCGTATCTCAGCTTGACCCCCGAGGTTTTCCTGCACGTGTATGCGGATAAGGTCGATATCATGGAGGAGGTGGGAGACATCTGTGATGCGGACCCTACACAACCGTGTCCGGCCCACATTCGTCTATCCCGGGAGGGCTGGACCAAATTCAAACGGGTGTTGTCTGGTGAACTGGACGGCGACCTCATCCACTTGTGTCACGATGTGTACATCCGACGCGGCCCTTTCTTTGCTCAATTGGCTTGGCTAGATGGGGGTACAGTGCATTTTACCCTTCACCCTGATCTATGGTCTGCATTGGAAGATGCCGTGGTAGATGTGGATCAAGTGCTTATCAAGCGGTCATCAGACGAGTTGGACTGGTCATTTACCATGGACACTGTGGAAGCCAACGAAGAAAATCAGAAAGAAACTCCGGCCCAAGATATACCCGTTATAAATAAACGATAGAGCCAGGGTCCATCATCATTTGTCACCATGAAGCGCTGGGAGAAGGTGTTGGATAACTTGTACTACAGTCCCGACAGTCCGGCGGCCTATAGTGCATTGTCGGCTCTTTATCGAGCGGCCAAACCCCAGGGGATACAACGTGCCCAAGTCCGAGATTGGTTAAGAAAACAAGACACCTATACCTTACATCGATCTGTCCGTCGCCATTTTCTACGGAACCGGGTCATCGTGGGAGGAATAGATGCCCAGTGGCAAGCGGATTTGGTCGATATGAGCGCCTTTGCCAAACACAACGATGGGAATCGGTATATCTTGACGTGCATCGATATCCTATCGAAGTATGCGTGGGTGGTACCCATCCGGACGAAAACGGGGGCGAATCTCATAGCGGCGTTCAAAGACATCTTCAAGACCGGGCGCAAACCTTTGTATTTGCAAACCGACGAAGGCACGGAATTCCTCAATAGACCGTTCCAACAGTTTCTGAAAGCCAAGAAGGTGTTTTTCTTCCATACGTACAACGAGACCAAGGTTTCCGTGGTGGAAAGGTTCAACAGGACATTCAAAGGTCGCATGTATAAATATTTCACCTATAAGAATACAAGGCGGTACATCGTTGCTCTTCCGAAACTTGTGAGTGGTTACAATCGAGCCTATCACCGGAGTATAGAGAGAGCCCCCATTACCGTGACCCAACGCAATGAAGCCCAAGTCCGGCGTGTCTTGTACCCCAGGCCATCGCAGCGACCGCCGAAGGCGGTGTACAAGGTCGGAAACCCTGTACGGATCAGTAAAGTCAAAGGTCAATTTGAGAAAAGTTACTTGCCCAACTGGAGCGATGAGCACTTCCTGATTAAACGGCGCCTTCCCCAACAGCAGCGAGTCTATGAACTGGAAGATCTTCAAGGGGAACCGTTGCTAGGCACGTTTTAGGAGATGGAATTACAGCCTGTCGTAAAAACACAGCAAGACTACTACACGGTGGAGCGGATTTTGAAAACGGAACGTCGACGTGGCAAACTGTTTCATTTCGTCAAATGGCAAGGCTGGCCCAGTTCCTTCAATTCCTGGGTCGCTGCCAACCAGGTGAAACGACTATAAAGCCAGACACCACTACCGCCATCCTTCAATCCACGTTCGACCACGGTACTATGGACAAGCAGCAGCTGCCTCTGAACACAGCGTCTCCCAAAACGCGCAAAGCGCAAGTGGGCTTTGTGGTGATATTGCTAACCCTGCTGAGTGTGCTGTACGGAGGTGTGTTTTACGACGTAGCCTATGTCAGCACGTTACTTAACCAACTGAGAACATCAGCCACCAGTGAAACCGGTCTACAGATAGCACCAGTCAACCCCGTATCGAGCCCAGTCACCACCACACCCCGTGTACAAGCCACGTCGAGCTCCACACCAAGCTCCACACCTACACCAAGAACACCCACTACGTCTGAAAACCCACCGGATTTCATCCCTCACAGTGAACAGACAACGACGACCGACGTTATACCCACCACCATCATCACTCACAGTGAACAGACAACGACGACCGACGTTGTACCCACCACCACCACTCCAGTTCACTCGTACGAAATTTACAAGAGCGGGTTACCACGACAGCGCATACAGCTCGAACCATGGACCCTCGGTGGCAGCATCCCTTCACTTGCGTCATCGCACGACCGACGGGCTCCGGCAAAACGCACTTCGTCAGGAAGCTCCTTCAACACGCCGACAGCATGATCACCCCACCCATTGCCCTGGTCGTGTGGTGTTACGGAGAATGGCAGGAAGCGTATGCAGCAATGCCCCACATCACGTTCGTTGAAGGCCTACCCAACCTGGCCGATTTGGAACCCGACACCTTGGTGGTTCTGGATGATCTCATGGCGGAGACGGATGCGCGGGTCACCCAACTCTTTACCAAAGGCAGCCACCATCGACGGCTCAGCATCATCTACATTGTGCAGAATCTGTTCAGTAAAAACAAAGAACATCAGCTTAAATGCCCACTATCTGGTGGTCTTCAAAAACCCGAGAGATACCACTCAACTGCTGCACCTGGCGAGATAGATGTATCGCGGCCGCACACCGTTTGCGTTGGAAGCCTTTAAAGATGCCACCACCCCTCAGCACGGGTATATGCTCTTCGACCTCAAGCAAGCCACCGCCGGCCACCTTCGACTACGGACCGGCATCTTTCCCGAAGAGGCCCACCACGTGTACATGCAAAAATAATGTAAACACACCCACAGGGGCTCCCCCAGCTGGAGTGTGTGTTTGATGATGGGAATAATAAAAAGAATGAATACCACAGCATGGTTGACTTTGTCTCTGTTCTCTGAGGTAGATAAAAAGGGCAGAGTTGTGGGTTCTGGCATTAGTTGTACATGATGTCTGCGCGAGTACGGAAGCACGCCCCGACGCTCCGTGTATTGAAGACGGCCCCACCCGAGTTGGTCCGAACCATTGTACGCGGTGCGGACCCTGACCTTGTACGCTGTCTGTGCGAGATCGGGTACAACCTGTTAAAAGGCAACGTTCCACTGACTCCGGCTCAGAAGACCAAGTTGGCCAACCATAAGACAGGTCTCCGAACCTTAGTCCAGAAGCGGGTCCCTCAAACACAAAAGAAAAAGGTGTTACAGAAAGGCGGCTTTCTCGGGGCCATCTTAGCACCGTTGGCGGCTTCCGTGTTGGGTCCAGTATTGGGTGGACTCTTCGGCCGACAATGAACCACACGAAAAAAATGGTCCTCGTAGAACCACGGTTCCTTCAAAACCTCCAATCGCCCTACCCTGTTCCACCTACGGTGAAGACCATAAACACCCTCGATGGAGAGATGCAACAGATCTTACAGAGACCGGGGTTAAGCGACAGTGAGAAAGTACAACGGTACAATGAGACGCTTCAACGGTACATGACGTTCATGGACCAATACAAAACCTTCTCTACCCCACCACCACCACCACCACCACGTGACACACTGTCGACCTCAGCACCGCTCCAACAGCCGCCATTACCAGGGGTACCACCCACAGCCCCACAGTGGGTGGAAGACGAAGTGCTGAAGAGTGTACCTGTATCGTTCAAGAAACAAGCTGGCCTGGTATTACAACGGATGAAACAGAATCCTAACATGACTTGGAATGATAAAGGCGAACTACTGGTACAGAATCAGGTGGTTCCCGGCACCCACATGACGGATTTAGTGAATGACCTGATGCGTAAACGCAGGTCGCACACGGATCCTCGAGGATGGGAGGTCTTCGCTCAAGGCTTGAAAGACATGCATGTACCACAGGAATTGGTGGGGAACCCCCACCGCTGGGCCTTTATGCAGCGAACCCAGCAATCGCCGAGTGGCCCACTACCTTCTTGGGAATCCGAATGGGAACCGGAGTCACCCCCCAAAACACCACCACAACAACGGGCACCTTCTTTTCAGACCTTTAAAAAAAACATCCTTGATCAGGACACCCCACATCTCCAGAGCCGTGACACGTAGCAAGTCAACGCGACGAACACGACGCCGGACACAACCGCCCAAGGCCTGGAACACCTATTAAAACCAACAGCAGCAGCAGGACAGCTCAGTCGCTATGTTTTACCTCACCCTACCCAGTAACAGTTCGCTGGATGTGTTTCCTGACAACACCTTGGCCAAGTACGTGACCCAGTACCGCAACCGTTGCATTTACCTGGGCGCTGGGAATGTGGCCTCGTGGATATCCAATACCCTTACTCGTGGTACAACGTGCGAGCCAATGAAGTGTGGTACGAGGTGACCTACGAAGGAAAAGACACCCGACTCACCCTCCCGAAGGCCAATACGATACTCCCAAGGAGTTCATGGGTGGGCTGTCAAGACTGTTGCATTATAAGGCTCTACGGGAGGTCACGAATACTTCAAGACCCATCAAAGCCTATCCCTTCAAGAATCACGTGGACTTCGATTACAACGCACACAACGACAAGGCACAGCTTATCGTCTCCGCCAACGCGAGTGTCGTACTGAGTCCTATCTACAGACGTTCGCTGGTCCCACCGCCCACCAAGGCGAGATCCCGATGGATATGAAGTCGGGTATGTACGGACTCTACGTCTACTCGGACGTGGTGGACAACCACATCGTGGGCGATATCAACACACCTCTGTTACGGGTGGTGCCCATTAAAAAGACGTATGGAGATCAAGTCACCCACAGTTTCACTCACATGCTCTACCTACCCGTACGACAAACCGACATCAACACGATCACGGTGGATATAAGAGATGACACGGGACGACCGGTGGCATTCGAACGCGGGAAAGTGGTGCTGACACTTCATTTTCGACAAGCACGTGCTCCCCACTTTGTATAATGAAGGTGCCTTACGAGTGCGATGCACGCAGCTATATGGACTATTATGCCCAACAGGCCGGCGGTGGCCTTCCGGTATTTAGTGGTGCACGCATGCAACGAGGACATGGACTGGGGAACATACTCGGGAGCATCGTCAAAACGTTCCTGCCGTTGGTGACGCGTGGGGTGAAAGCAATCGGCAAACAAGCGGTACGCAGTGGACTGCAAGTCGCCGGTGATGTCTTGGGGGGTACGGCGCCCAAAGAAGCCTTGAAACGGCGGGCCAAAGAAGCAGGAGGCGTCTTGGTGGCCAAAGCACAACGCACCGTAGGGAATAATAGACCTGCACCACCGAGACCACGCACCAGTCGACGACCGATCCACCCAGGATATCTTTTCTTAAAACATGTCCTTGATCCACGCAGAGTCCTGTCCCTCCACCAACAGTGAATTTGATTTGTGGACCGTGCCGCCCACACAGACCAGTGCCGAACAAGGATTATGGGTGGAGCATCTCCCGCTCTCCAGCATCAACGAAACAGGGCCCATCGAGTTCACCATCAGTAATGCGGATACGATCTATGTGGATTTAGCCCATACATACTTGTATGTGAAAGCCAAGATCGTCAATGGAGATGGCTCCAGAATCGTGGACCAAGCAACGGTGGGCCCGACGAATCTCTGGCTGCACTCGATGTTTCAACAGGTGGATATATTTCTCAGCGACAAACTCATCAGCGACTCGACCAACACATACCCCTATCGAGCCTACATCGAGACGCTGTTGTCGCATGGGCGAGAGGCTAAAAAATCTCAACTGACAGCCGCTTTATTCTACCAGGACACAGCCCAGCACATGGGCGTAGAGAACGACAATGTGGGATATAACAAACGGAAGGCTTTGACCGCGAACGGCGTCTCGGTGGATCTCATGGGTCGACTGCACGCAGACATGTTCATGCAAGACCGGTACCTGTTGAACAAGATCCCCATCAAAATCCGACTGATACGGGCGCCTCCGACCTTCGCCTTGATGGCCACTAACGTAGATGGGCATGCAGCTGACTATAAGATTGTCATCCAAGACGCAGTCCTGTATGTCCGAAAAGTGAAACCGAATCCAGCCGTTCAATTGGGACACCTCAAAGCCTTGGAAACAAAACCAGCCCAGTACCCTATCCGACGTGTGCAAACCAAAGTGTTCTCTGTGTCTGCTGGAAATATGAGCGCCAACAAAGAAAACCTGTTCCTGGGGGAACTACCCAAGCGATTGATCCTGGCCTGTGTGGAAAATACCAGTTTCAGCGGAGCCTACCCAGAGAATCCGTTTGACTTTAAACATTTCGGCATCAATTTTGTGGCCCTGCATGTGGATGGACAACAGGTGCCAGCCACGGCCTTAACACCGAACTTTGGGCGCGCGAATTTCATTCGAGCCTATCAGAGCCTGTTTACAGCCACCGGTCAAATCAACCAGGACGAAGGGAATTTCATCAGTCGGGAGGACTACGGGAACGGATACACGTTGTTCTGTTTCGATCTGACCCCACCTTAGAGAACGACCATCAGCTGGCCCTCGCCAAGCAAGGCAATTTACGGTTGGAAATCCACTTTGCACGAGCCCTCCGGAGCACCGTCAATGTGATCTGCTACGCCGAGTTTGACAACATCATTCAAGTGGACAAAGCGCGCAACGTCCTGTGTGACTTCTCCACCTAACATGGATACAGACCAGATAACCACCGTGCTGGAGAATGACCCAGAGACACGTATGGTGTTTCAAGGGGTGTTCGCCCGAGATGTGTTCCCATTAGACCGTATGTATCCTGCTGCTTACGTTCTCAACACGGACCCGATGGATCGGCCCGGTGAACATTGGGTGGGCGTGTACTTGACAGAACAGCAGGGCGAATACTTTGACCCGTACGGCCTGCCACCCTCCATCCCGATTTAACAGACTTCATGGATCAAGGCACAGAGACGTGGTGTTGGAGCAGTGAAACGTTGCAAAGCCTGACCAGTAGCGTGTGCGGACAATATTGCTTGTTTCACCTGTACCATCGATGCCGGGGCAGAACCTTATCTACCATCGTACAGATGTTTGACGAGTACCCCAAGGCCGAGGACCGCGATGTACTCGTATATGACTGGGCCGCCCATCATTTCAATGTACAAACCCCGTTCTGGGCTTAAGTTCTTTCAATGTACACAAGCCCGCTGTTCTGGGCTTAAGTTTACAAGCCCCCTGTTCTGGGCTTCAGTTCTTTCAATGTACAAGCCCCCTGTTCTGGGCTTCAGTTTTCACGTGGTTGTTCTCACGTTGTTGTTGTTACTGAATAAAAAACAAAATGAGATCTCACCAAAAAACCCTGTCTTGTGTGTTTTCTATATGAGCATAATGCATGAAACTGGCTTTGAACACCGTATTAGCCAGTCAGTGGCCTAGAATGGAGCCAAAGGTAACCCATCCATGTCCAGAAAACATTACCCGGGTGTACAAGAACCCGTATGTAGGCGCGGACGTAGGCGAAAGCATCCCAGTACCCGGATGTAGGCGCAGACGTGAAATTCTAGTACCCGTACATTGGTTCTTTTATCGATCGCTCATTGGCTCTTTTTCTCGACCGCTGATTGGTCCAAATGAAACTGCCCATCCTTCCCATGTTAATTTACAATCCCCTTTTGGGGTTCAAGCTCTGTATATCGATGCCGCAACATTGTCTCCGAACCTTGCCGAAAGGGAGACCTTGGACCTTTTGACCTGGATGTGACCTTTGACCTTTTCACCCGACATTCATCCGCGCACTGCCGGTGATGACGCGCGCGCGAGCGTGCGGCCAGGGAAAAACCCCGGAGGTTGAACATCCGGACGTCTAAGTGAAAATTGGAACTCTTCTGGGTTTGGAGGTGAAACCCGGAAGTGACGTCACAACCCACGTGACCTGCGCAGCAGAATGGCAACGACACCCTAGTCTAGCCCCCTCACATAGGCTTCACATGGATACCTCACTCGATCCCATCGGCCCACTAGTGGCCCACCTAGACCCCAAAACGTCTATTTCCATACCCTTTGTCCACTGCGCATGCGCAGAGTGACGATATTTCAACCCCGCACTCACCCCATCAGATGCCCCCTCACATAGGCTTCACATTGATACCTCACTCGATCCAATCGGCCCACTAGTGGCTCCCCTAGATCCCAAAACGTCTATTTCCATACACTTTGTCTATTGCACATGCGCAGAATGACGATATTCCTACCCCACATCCATCCCATCGGTTGCCCCCTTACATAGGCTTCACATTGATACCTCACTCGACCCCATCGGACCATTAGTGGCCCACCTAGATCCCAAAACGTCCACCCCGTATGGACCTATACACCCATAGCCATGCAGTATAGGCCTATGGGCCTACCCAGGCCTCGATGACTTTTTCCAAAAATTTCACCGTTTCGCTCCGGGACCCTTCCCATCGTGTTCTAAATGACGAGACGTGAAAAACAAATCCAAGCAACCCATATCACAATGAACGTGTGTGAATTTCCCAGGTTGGACCTATACCCCCCATGGCCAGCCTATGGGCCTATATACAGACCTCGGTGACTTTTCCCAAAAATTTCACCGATTCGCTCCGGGACCCTTCCTATTGTCATTTTCTTGGCGAGACGAGAAAAACGCGACCCCCACAAGCCATAGTAAAGCCCACGAAAAAAATTGACCATCCCCATACCCCATACAGGCATTTTCCCTTATATTGTATAATACAGACCCCTATTGTAGGGGTAAAGTCCGTATTCCGCTTTTTATAGTTTCGGGAAAAAATCCTAATTTTGCATGCACCCACCCCATTGACTTGATAGGCAGGTCCCAATAAGCCCGGGGACCGATATTAGCCCTTTTGGCTAGGGTTGATAGGTGTTTTCCCCTATTTTAGGGGTAAAGTCCGTATTGCGCTTTTTATAGTTTCGGGGAAAAATCCTAATTTTACACGCACCCACCTCATTGACTTGATAGGCAGGTCCCAATAAGCCCGGGGACCGATATTAGCCCTTTTGACTAGGGTTGATAGGTGCTTTCCCCTATTTTAGGGGTAAAGTCCGTGTTCCGCTTTTTATAGTTTCGGAAAAAAATCCTAATTTTACATGCACCCACCCATGACTAGATGCCCCTTCACGAATGCTTCACTTTGATACCTCACTCGACCCAATCGGACCATGCATCGGAAGTGACGTCATACGGCAAGGTCACGCTCCATTCACCCAGACCGGAAGTGACGTCATACGGGACTGGTGGGACCCCCTGGCGGAAAAAGGGGAACCAAGAGTTACCTCCCTGGAAAACGTTACCGGATATGCACTCTATCTACTACTGTCCTGTCTGCATTGGAACAGTACGTTATTGATTGGTCTAAGCGAGAAAAAATGGAACCTACAGTACTCGCTGATTGGCTGGACCTTACCAAGAGCAAGGTCGTTGAACAATCCGCCATATTGACAGAAGTGCTCTTCCCCAAGCAAGTACTGAGAAACCTCAATTCGCAAGAAGTTCTAGCAAATCTCCAGAGTAAATTCGGCATAGTTTTAGCAGACAAAGCTCCAAATAATATAATATTCATATGTAAATATTACTATTACCAGGTGCTGGTTGAAGAATTGAGTGCAAACATATCGTCATCAAATACGTCTACTTACTCTCAAACTGCATTTACTCTTGACGATCTATTTAACAATCACAAAACGTTTCTCAGGGAATGAGGTATTTGTCTTCCAACCAATCATAACGACATACCAAAAGTATACTGGACTCCCAAAATGCATAAATCATCATACAAAGCTAGATTCATAGCTGGTTCTAGAAGCTGCACCACCAAGCTTCTTTCAACCCTATTGACGAGGGCCCTTCAGTAGGTAAAAGCATTTGGGGAAAGGTATTGCGCCACTATTTCTAAAAACTCTGGCGTTGAATGCATGTGGATATTGAAAAACCCAAAATGTCTTACGGAAGAACTTGATACTAAAGGTCACATACCGTACAGACATGCATCCACATGGGATTTCTCGACTCTCTATACCACAATCCCTCATCAGGACCTCATTGACCGTCTAAGTTCATTAATAGTATATGTGTTCAAGAAAACTGATCGTAGATATATTAATGTCGGAAGCCATAAAGCATTCTTTAGCTCTACTACATACAGGAGATATCATTCATGGGGTGTTTCTTTGTTTATATAGTTGCTTGAATTTCTCATTAAAAATATCTATGTGAAATTTGGCAACACAATATATCAGCAGCATATAGGTATTTCAATGGGTACTAATAATGCACCCCTGTTGGCTGACCTGTATCTGTTCTCTTATGAATATAACTATATCCAGGCGCTTTCAAAAACCGATCCATTCAAAACCCGTTCCTTCTCATCTTCTCGCTGTGAATAATCGCTATATAAATGACGCAGTGAAGGATATATATCCACCTTCACTGGATTTGAAGGAAACTACAGATTGCCCTACAGGCACATCATATTTAGATCTATATCTCTATAAAAATGAAGCGAGCATTCTCTCTCGTCGATTTTATGACAAAAGAGATGATTACAATTTCGACATCGTAAACTATCCTTTTCTGGATAGTAATATTCCAGTAGGACCTGCATATAGCGTATACATATCTCGCCTAGTAGCATTTGCTAGATCCTGTGCCAACTGTGACGATTTTAATCAACGTCACAAAACATTGTTGCAGAAACTTATAAAACAGGGCTATTCCAACAAGCGCCTCCACTCAAATTTGGCGATACATATCGCATACTGATAGCAAAATACGAGCGTAGAGTGCAACATCTATGGCGTTATGTTTCGCAACTTGTGTCTAATTCCGCTTAACCCGGGGCTAGGGGTCGTATGAACCCATGTGCTTCACGATCCTCATGGTGTTCATATGAACAGTCACAGTCAAAGCGTGACTGAGATACATCATTCTCTAGATGATGACTTTACAACGATTATTATGGATTAAGAATACTGATCAGCGATACGGATTTTATATTTTTGGAACATCATAATGTCTTGTCGGCATCATTGAAAACTGTTGACCGCTTCTCTCTTGCAGGAAACTAGCCTATGCTTATGTATACTATGATTGCCTTTTTGAATTTGGTGCTAATACTGTTATCTGGAATATGGAATAGGTCTTTGGATTATGAACGCAGATATTCTTTAATGGACGACGGCTGAATTATGAATGACGGACTAGACGCTTGTAATCGGAAACATTCCGCCTCACGACCGGGAACAACAATCAGCCCTTTACACTTGTCTGATACAACAAAGCGTTCAGCAGATCCATACCTGCCAAACAAGAACACTTTTCACATATCTCCTTCAAACTCGAATATCGGTACTCGCCCCCTCGATCTCCAAAACCAGTAGAAAATCCATAACATCTTCATCATCAACGAAAGGAGTTTAAACAGTGGAGCTTTCAAATTAACTCGACGAGCGGCGAAAGGGGACAATTCTACCGTAAACTCGTCGATAGTCAAAACATCACACCATACATGTAGGTATCGCTCTGTAACAATTTTAGAGAAGAATGTCGCGAACCGTTCACGAAATTCGGCTTCTGCCCCAACGCATGTACCTCTTCCACCCCGATTTCCTATTCAGCTCACAAAATAAAAGTCTGTCTTTTACAGCTCCCCGGACGATGAGGACATTTGATTGACAGCCTCAGTGTTCTGGCTAAGCCGTCACGGTTAATCGTCATGATAGGCGACACTAAGAGTACAGGTAAAACACAGGTAAGTCAGCACACGTAAATTAATGTGCAAAGGCAGCGCGTAATGACCAGTTTAAACTCAAAACATCAGCAAAATTGAATAGAATTTCAAAGGTCAAAGCACAGTAAATCCATGGAATACAAGCACACAATTTTACATACAGTTTGACGACACGTTCACGATACCGCAGTGCAAAAATCCAAACGAAACGCCTTGTAAATCCACAAATATACGAAAATGAAACGGAGTGATTCAAAACACGTATGAAACATCCTCTCTTGGACCTCTTGTACCAAAGGATCACACCAAGACAACGTATTATTCGCATAGTACAAACTTGTTTAAGCATGGCATAGCTTCAAGAAATATCTGTCTGAATTTCCAATATGCTGTTCTATTCAATATCACAATCGACATACATTAAATGTCATTATTAGGTAGTCTTGTTTATCCCCAACATATACTCAACTACTTTAAGAAAATATATGAAGACGTCATTTCTTCGCCTTGTGGATATTTATTTATCGATCTCAAAACCGAATACTCAGACATATCAAAAGGTTGAAAGCAAATGTACTTTGAAGTGTTACAATGACAACTTGTGAACCAAAGCTGTGCAAGCAGTACAAGCTGAGGGCGGGTTATACACGAGGTCCACACCACCTTGGTCCAAACGGAGTGGAGATTATGAACCCCATCAATGGCAGGGCAACAGTATAGTTAAGATATCGATTCGACGAAACAAATGTAATTGAGCCAGAATGCGGGCGTTGGTGAATAGGGTGATACGGCCCAAACTAGACTACATTCCACAAATGAAAAAGAGATAACGTCGAAAGTTCTAAAGCCATATCATGGTATGATAGATGTAACGATGTCCACAACGAAATTTTGAAAACAACCAGTCACTCCAAAATGAAAGCAATATTGACTACGGAGAAGATATTAGACGGATTATTGGACAGAGAAAGGACTTACCCCTCGTATAGTAATCTTCTCAATAGCACCCAAAATACATGGTTGCATAGTATACGTCCGCACTGGTATATCGATTGAAGCGAAATGATGATGGAAAATCCTTCTCTCTTTAGCCCGAATTGACAAGTGATTTTATAAGTAGATCACAGCTGGTATTAATCTCCAGTCTTTGCCTTGACCTTGACCTTGATAATTAACCTTTAACCTTGTAACCTCATTTCCAGTGGTTACGTCGCTTCTGGTGACTACGTAATTCCCGATGATGACGTCACTGCTCCCTGCGCATGTGGACCAAAATCTCACTTTTACACCACTTCGAATGCCGAATTTATGTGATTTTAATGTATCTGACATCCAGTAGTGTATATTATGGAGAATAAGATGTAGGAAAACATCATATTCAGAGCGGCTGGGCTATTTCTGAAAAAGTACTGAAAGGGCTGCTTCTCTTGGATGCCTTCCTGTCTGTTCGAGCAGGAACAACAATGATTAAAAAATCGCAACATGTTTAGAGAAAATGCTGAATTGTCAGCTCGACAAACAGTTATGCATACTGAACTGAACATACTGAATTAGGCACAAACGCAGGATATGGAGTTGATCTAGGTCATTTTGTGACAATTTAATCGCAGAGCGACGTACCAAAAATAGTAAATCGCCAATTTAAATGTCTGAATTGTACATACTTGTGATATATTTCCGTAAATTTACATCATGTAAATTTGGGAGATGTACATAGGAGTATTAAAAGGCTTACATTTGTAAGGATTGAAGCACTTCTACTCTCGTTGGTAGATACTGACTAGAAAATTAACAACAAAAGAAATTTAATTTAGGTATTGGTATATTACTAACCAAATGGAGCTAAGCGCCACAACCTCTAACAAGTCTGCAAGTCAGACACAGAGCCCACGAAAGATTGTTTGTCCTGTTAACTAGAGGTCTGATCATCGAAGCTGCCAGAAGCTCGCGCTAATCATGTTCATGTAGAGCTGGTTTTGAGCCCTCTCCGCCGTGAAGAACCAAGGACCCAGTCATAAAGAGTTAAAGTGTGAGTTCAAAATCAAAAACAAATTTCAGTTTTTGATTTTGAGAAACTCACGGTCATATTTCAGTTTTTAATTTTGAAAAACCAAAAACAAAAACAAAAATTTGAAAAATGACGGTCAAATTTCAATTTTTGATTTGATAAACCAAAAACGAACTAGAAGCCACGGCCACACTTGATCCCATCGGCCTAGTGTGAACTTGCCGTCCCTTTCACATGAGCAATATAAATCTCCGGTATAGACAGATGAAGGGCATTCAATAAGGGGAAACAGAAGTAGTTGGGGGGAAAACCGTCATGTTTATTTGTATGGAAAGTTGGCTAGAGACAACTAGATATAAAAGGGGCGGGGACCCACCTACCACCCGCTCTGATAAGAGGAGCATTCAAGTGGCTCTCTTTTATGTGTAAGGAAATGTTCACATGTATTGTTGGTTAATGTAAAATGTTAAAGGCATAGTACGATAGTAAGATAGGCCCAGGTGTATTATACAGATGATGGAATTGTTGCAAACCTTGGTATTGGGTGCATGGATGTGATACTTAGGTAGAGAGGTACCGGGAGAGAATACCCCAGCTAGAAATTTATAAAATTTTCCCAATTTCCGACTTTCTAAATCTTGTGAAATTAGGGGGGCAAGGGAGTGGCGGGGGGGAGGATGTTAGTCAAACATTGGTGTTCAGATCAAACCTTCTTCTTGTAAGACTGAATTGTTCGTGGGGCTTTTGTCCGGGCACCCTTTTACACAGACCCAAAAAATCGTCACAAATGTACCCAATTTCAATAGGCTTGTGATTTACCACACAATATGCTACCAAATTTGAAGTGTGTAGCAGCAATGGTTTGGTTTCTAAAGCATTAACGTCATTCTGTGGATATTTTCCATTTGTTGCCATGGAAACTGCAAAAACACCAAGCACACAATAATGCTACCAAATTTGAAGTGTCTAGCTGCAATGGTTCTGTTTCTAAAGCATTAACCTCATTCTGTGGATATTTTCCATTATGTTGCCATGGAAACAGCAAAAATACCCAAATTTACCCAATTTCAATAGCCTTGTGCTTTACCCCCCAACATTGCTGTATACCAAATTTGAAGTCTCTAGCTGCAACGGTTCGGCTTTTAGAACGTTCACGTCGTCATGTGGATATTTTTCGTTATGTTGCCATGGAAACCACAAAAATCAACAAAATGTCCCCAATTTCAATAGGCTTGTGCTTTACCATGCATACCAAATTTGCTCTAGCTAACGGTTCACCTTTGAGAGCGGTCATTGTGAAGTCTCCATGCCCAATTTGGCACTACGCAGTATACCAAATTTGGCTTTTAGAGCATTCACTCCAGTCGTCAATGTGGATATTTTTCGCTTATGTTGCTGCATGGAAACCACAAAAACCACCAAAATGTCCCCAATTTCAATAGGCTTGTGCTTTACCACCCAACAATGCTGTATACCAAATTTGAAGTCTCTAGCTGCAACGGTTCACCTTTGAGAGCGGTCACGTCACCATGTGGATATTTTTCGTTATGTTGCCATGGAAAACACAAAAATCAACTAAATGCGCCCAATTTCAATAGGCTTGTGCTTTACCACCCAACAATGCAGTATACCAAATGTGAAGTCTCCAGCTGCAACGGTTCACCTTTTAGAGCGGTCACGTCGTTATATGAATATTTTTCGTTATGTTGCCATGGAAACCACAAAAATCAACTAAATGTGCCCAATTTCAATAGGCTTGTGCTTTACTACCCAACAATGCAGTATACCAAATTTGAAAACTCTAGCTGGAACGGTTCACCTTTTAGAGCGGTCACTTCGTCACTCCAGCCAGCCGGACAGCGTGATGACATGATCCTATCCGGCATATATGCCGATGGGATAAAAACGAAAGTTGGAAATTGACGGTCAAATTTCAATTTTGATTTTGAAAAACCGAAATTGACAATTGAAAATTGACGATAAAATTTCAATCTTTGATTGTGAGAAACAAAAAACGAAAATTGAACTGTGCCTGGTTACACGGACCGGATATAGCTCATCTGAATCCTACTGGCATGACCAATCGTAGGAAACGTGACATATGTACCATCACCAAAATTACAGTATACCGGTATTGGTAAATTACGTTTATGAATAAATCCGCATTTATTTCCGACGATGGGAAGTAAAATGAAAATGTATCAACACTAACATATCATACCGAAAATTATACACCAGTTGACCCCAGAATAATTTGACAAATTCATATAGTAAATACCAACTACGTGCTTGTTTTGGCATGTAGTAGCTGTTACCATGCGCTCTTCTGAAAACTGACCCGTGTTGTGTTTGTCAAGCACGTTTTCCCGGAGAATTGTTGATAAATTGGCGCCATTCATGCCTCTCAGAGATCTAACTTTCTTTGAGCTTCATACCAAAGCTTAACTAATAGGTACTCTCATTGGTCAGAACATTCCGTTATTATCCAATCAGAAAATTCTTTAGGGGGAGATACGTACTAATCATGGTTAATTGTTTATAATATATGTAAATAACAACCTACAATACCTACAACTAAGCTGTATCATTAATAGTGTTAAGTATATGGCCTGGGGGTGTCTAACTGCAAACTCACAATTCATAACTGCTTATCATTACGGGCTGCGGGCGGCATCAATGGATAAAAGAAGCGACAAAAAGTACGCTATTGATAGCATACTGGGGTTGAGGAACCCGGTAGAAAAGGGCGATGACTTCGCCGATATGAACGACAAAACGCTTGCGGGTAAGCAATCATTTGTATTTTTCTACCCTTGATATTTTAGATAAAATTTGATAGAGCTCATACTTTGCTACGACTAAGCAAAAGGGGAAATTAGTTTAAAAATTAAACATAGCCCTACAGCTCTATACTCATTCAATTTCAACTGATATATCCAGCAGTAATTGCGTTTGAGACAAAACTATTAGAGATTCGTCGAAAGAATTAGGAGTTATGTTTGAACAAATTCTCATCGCCTCGGATTGGCTAAATAACATATGGTCACTTATTAAGAAACGAATTGGAACGGTAATATTGACACAAGTTTTTATCAAACTTATAAAATCTAATTTTTCATTGATATTGTGTATTAACCCTACCTGGCCTGGCCTTTTGGGACCTGTCCAGGCCTTAAGCTTTGGGGGGGGGGGCCTTTCGCTTTTACTTATGTGTTTTCTTCGCAACAACTGCACGATAAATAAATCAATAATAATTTGATGTGAAATAAAAAACACTTTCCTTCCCACAAAAGCAGGTATATCGAAGAAAAATTAACGAAAACATCAGTTTTCTAATTTACTCCACATAGCCGCCAGTTTGAATTTACCCATCCTCTGTTCGCGGGGTTAAGCATATAGACCCAAATGACCCCAATATAGCAATCTAAGTCCCCGGGTGTCAGCTCTCAACTGGTTGTCGTTCTGGGGATGAAGTAGAAAGTTTGGTGGTGGGTATAATGCCCCCCCCCCCCCCCCACCACACCCACCCCCAGGCCTGACAGGGTTTAAGTTCATGAAATAGACAAAATATAGGAACGCTAGCATTGTTATATTTCAGCGGTGGCTGCACTTGGATCGATTTACGGCCCCTCAAACCGAGTTAAATTTTCATTAATTGGGATAAATTTCACTAATATTTGACAAATCAATATATAAGCCTGTATAATAATATATGCAATTAAAATACGCCTCGGCTGATATATGGGAATCCTTATAGACCTTGGAGGTATATGTAGGGTCCTGGCTGATGAACAAACAGTTGATGTCAACAAGCTACAATTCAATCTCACTTTGTGAGACTTCTGCTCTTTGAGCACATGCATATGTCATGCAACTTTTGTTCTCTCAAGCAAAGTCATTCTTCACATAATTAAACGGTGACAAATTGACCGTTTGACCAGGTGACCTGAAAAAAAATCGGGCAATCTGACTGATTTCAAGTTCTCGAGGTAGGATGGTTATAGGAAAATAGAGATGGATGAAGGGATGCACAATATGATAATACCCAAAATACAATTGTGACTGTTGGCCATTAACAGAGGTGTGTCTGGTGTATCTTCAGTAAGAAATTAGAATATACCTTATCATACCTTAAATATGATGGTAATAAGCAGCCGGTGACGAATGGACGAATTTTACCGAGTGACACACAAAAGATGTTCTAATACCGCATGCCTTTTTCAAGTGAGTTTGATGCTTCTATAAGCATAGTTATTCTTGAGATATGGTGCTATGGTACTAACAAGAAAATCGTGATAAATTGACACAATTTGACCTGGTGACCTGGGAAAATATGGATTAATGGGCTAAATAGGCTTGTTCTATGTGACCACATGCATGTGGGTTGTACGTTTGGTGTTCCTGGGCATATTCAATCTTGTGATATTGTGGTAGCGATAAAATGAAGAGAGACACACGCACATGAAAAGGACTACACCCAAGGCCAAATTAAGCACAGGGGTGACAACTCAGAATTGGCCAGCTACGTATATTCGCAACTAAATAAACAATAATTCGTGTAAAATGGTGTTTGAAGTTATAAAAAAAAATCGATATTCCCGTCATTATATACCCGAGAATTTTTATTTGAAAAGCAGTTATCTTCACAAGGCTGTATGATAATGATAATTTGGGGCACTTCTACACAAAAACTTTAATGTTAAAGCTAATACTTTATTATATCATATTTCCATGGGTCATAACATTATTAGTATTTTCGACATTTTGGATCCATAGTGTATAATATGCCGATAGGGTCATGCGTTCGCGTTAATTGTTTGGTTTTGAGTTTTGCGTGCTAGGCGATTCCGGGGCGTCACATCTGGTGGTTCATAGAAAATTCCACTCGGCACGGTCTCGGATACATCGTATCGCACTGCTAGGAATCCATATTGGCATCCATGTTAAAAGCACTGTATCACACCGAAACTCCGGACAGCGCATGCCAGCTGTATGACTTCCGTTACCATGGAGATCAGCTTTAGACGCAAAACCAGGAGAAACACATCAAATTAGAAGAGATCCTTCGAGGGTAGACTCAAGGAAATATCCATTTCATTTTGATATATATCTTATCTCCTAATAAGGGAGAACTACAACGAGGACTATTTGAGCGGAAATACATCCTATAGCGTGCGGCGGATCACGGTTTAGAGCTGAGAGTTGTAAAATCCTTACATCATTAATGTGCGAGGTACTAGGAGTTGGACGGAATATGCCGAGCGGTCGCGAATGGTTGCAGGCAACCTCCCCACAGCGCATGCTCCATTTCGCAGGCTCCAATAACATCCCTGCCTCCAATAGCGGAAGTTGACCTTTACTACGTTGCTATGACGTATAGGGGAAATCAACCAACGCACGGTTCAGTTTGAATCCGACCAAACAACTCCTTTAGTGTTGCACATGAGCGAACTACTTTTCATATGCTCTGTCCAGATAAACAGGGAAAGTTATCTCCAGATAATTCTTTTTAACGCTAGGTCAACGGAGGTATTATGCAGACTTGAAAAGTAATCAAAATTTTCGTTAAACATCTATTTTACTATATATGATGTCACTGCCGGCGATGTGCGCGAAGGCCCCGAATCTGGTCCAAAAATCTGACTGGTGGCTGGGGTGTTATTAGACCCCCAGCGAGGTGGTTGGGTTGCAGGTCCCCGAGTGTAGAATCGGTCCACTTCGTAGATTTCCGCTCGATGGTCCCGAATGGTGACGGACTAGACGAATGCCGCCAGAACAAACATCAAACGTGTTTTCAAACAAGAAATTTAACCTTAAAATCTATAGTCTGTTACTTGTATACGTCTGAACCATGAAATATATGGTAAAATGAACAAAATCTGTGTCAGCGAGAAATTTGTAGTTTTGTGAATAGTTCAGTAGGGCTGTGTACAGATCACCATGTCTATGGACAGCACTGCTAGAATTATATGGTACGGACGTGACAGATCAACAAACGTGGTCAGAAAAATTATCAAAGCTATGATCAAATAGGTATATCATAAAACTTATGGTCCGTTACCTGTACATTTGAACCACGAAATATTTGGTCAAACTGTCCAAATCTTTATGAGATTGCAAATGGTAGTTCTGTGAACATCTGTAATTACATAGTACAGACGTGACAGACCAGACAAAATGTGGTCAGCAAAACCGTCAAATATGTGGTCAAACAGAGTAGTTGACCATAAAACTCATAGTTTGTCAAGTATGAACCATGAAAAATATTGTCAATATCAGAAGGGATGTGAATATAGGCCTATGGGTGCTCTGTGAACAATCGGTGAACATGCATGTATCAGTAAAAGTAAATCGTTTTGTGAACAGGTTAGCGGATTTGTGGACACATAAATGGTTCTGTGTTCAGGTCTGTACGTTTATGAACGAATTAGTGGTTTCGTATGGTCGGTAGGTGCCTGAAAAAAAACATGTGTTGTGAGAACATATAAGTCGTTCTGTGAACAGATCAGTACATCTGTGAACGAAGTAGTGGTTATGTAATGTCAGTAGGTATGTGAACAAATTATGTGTTTTGTGAACATATCAGTGGTTCTGTGAACACATCAGTACATCTGTGAATGAATTAATAGCTCTGTGAACAAATAATGTGTTTTGTGAACAAATCAGTGGTTCTGTGAACTGATCAGTACATCTGTGAACGAATTAGTGGTTCCGTAAGGTCAGTAGGTGTGTGAAAAAATCGTTTGTCCTGTGACAATATTAATGGGTCAAACGCTCTCACCCCAGACTTGAACTGCTGCACTGTCTGTCCCAGATAACTGTAACAGCTCGTTTATGCGCGCATCGTATAATTAGGCGTTAAACTGTCTAATTGTCCGTTTAGATAATATGTCTATAATCTAAATACGACAACTATCTCTAATCAGAACAATATTCCTGACTCACAATGCAAATATCCTATCAGTAATTAGTTAATTATCTTAACGAGTTAATTACGAGATAACTACTGACAGCGACGACTGTCCCTGGTATGTAACAGTTCCCAGTTTATCAATTTAATTGGGAATAATTTTAAATAATTACGTTACCTTAATTGCATCCATATGTTAATTACTTGTAATTGATAATTGCGCATGCGTAACTCTTTAACAAAGTAATTTCAAACTTCTAGGAAAATTGGATAATAGGCCAATGCAAACGCTAGACCTATGTGGTAAGGAGAGCGTAACGTTAATGAACCAAAAGTGAAATTTATATGGTATGAAAAACACGCCAATTAAATGCAAATATTAGATAACAGCTTATGGGAAGCAGCAAAGAAATCACTTATAAATACGAATTGACAGAAATTTAAATGTGTATATTTTCACAAATTCAGCGATACCTGAATATAGTGGATCCCCTATAATCAGGTTGGAGCCGATTTGATCCGTAACAACAACAATATCTCAGTCATCATAATAATGTATACAGCCAGGCAACCAAACAATACTGCTGCATGAATGCCATTATTATTTATGTATATAGATTTTTCTATTAATTTCTCTTCATGTAAATGTTATCGTATATATTTCTTATTTGTATATACGTGTAGATTATATGTATATAATCATATGTGATATTTGTCAGAGCCAATTGGAGACAAAACTTGTGCCATTAATGTAAATCTGTCCGTCGCTGCGACATTGAAACTGGTACAATATAAATATGAGAAAAAATACAGATACGATAGACAAGAGGAAGGCAAGTCTCGCTGTAAACTACCTATATGAGAAACGTTTGCTCGATGTGATCGTTCGTATTCTCCAACGATTAGCAGGATAAAATAATCGAAATGAAATGCACGTCTCGTTAGGTGGATATTGCTAAATTAGCCAGATCTTGTCACTAAAACACCTTTGGTGTCACTTTTCAAACTGTTTTTTCTTTCATCCCAAGTATCAAACTGGAAATTCTCAAACAGCCCCATGGGTATCATGCATGATTTACCAAGGAGCCAATTAACTGGGCTCGTCTGATACTTAAAACTTGAAACTTCAAATTAAGGGTCAAACGTAATTCCACTGAACTCAACAACGAGTCATTCATTAGGGACTATGTAAAATTTATTGATAGGGTAGGACCGGTGCAAACAGTGGGGGGACCAGGACTTTTTTTCTCGCTTTTTTATGTAGAACATGGACTTTTTTTTTATATGACTATCTATAGGACCAAGAGTTATTTTTCAAACAAAAAAAAAGTAAAAATACATTAGGTGAACATCTGAAAACCCCTCAGCTGTGTGGTCCTTATTCGATAGGCTTCTACAGGTCATGGCCATATGTTGCAAGTTTGGTGTTCCTGGGGATAGCCGTTCTTTAGCTATGTTGGAAACAAACAGTTGAATGGTATCCGAGATAGTTAAAGATGCCCACCAAACCTTCCGCCCAATCAGAAAAAGGTCTGGGCGTCTTGATGATGAACACCAACCTTCATATTGAACAACTGAACGGTATCAGAGATATGTACATGTATCATTACTGATTGTATATAAAACGAGGGCACCAAGGTTTCCACCTAATCAGAAAACTGGTTTGGTAATTCAATGGAAGTCGCTTGATGCATCGATGATCTAAACCAACTTTCGTAATGAACAGTTGAATTGTATCCGAGATATGAATCATTAATGATTTTGCATACATCAAAAATGGCCACAAAAATGCAGGCTAGTGTGGAGGACTACTGATCCATAATTTAGGAAGCATTCTGAGAAGCCCAACATCTGCCTTGTGGAATGATCTGCTGAAGCTGCAACAGTATTTAAAGCATACATATAGAGCAAGCTTTCCATATACAGATGTATATATAAATTTTTGTCTGACAAAAAACTAATCATTGGAAAAGTACGAAGTCCAAACCACAACAATTTGGGAAAAAATAATATTTCATGTCACAAATGGCACCTGCACATTCTCAATTTATATGAAGCATGTGTAGGAAGTGGCAAAATCATCCAATGCAACCTGACAGATTCAGCAAAATAAAGTCGAAACCCTCATAATTTGGACAAAAAATTATATTTCATCTCGTAAATAGCACAGGCACACCCACTAATCACATGAAACATGTGTACTAAGTCTTATACATTATAATCATCCAATGAAACCTGACAAATTCAGTTAAATTTTCAGCACATTTTGTCTAACAAAAACACCTTATAATTGGCAAATTACTAAGTCCAAAACCTATTAAAATTAATATTTCATCTCATAAATAGCACATCCTCTAATCATAAGAAACATGTGTACTAAGTCTTATATATTATAATCATCCAATGAAACCTGACAAATTCAGTTAAATTTTCAGTACATTTCGTCTAACAAAAACACCTTATAATTGGCAAAAGTCCAAAACCTATTAAAATTAATATTTCATCTCATAAATAACACAGGCACATCCTCTAATCATAAGAAACCTGTGTATCAAGTTACATAATCGCACAGAGACATCTAACAACTTCAACAAACTTTCTATATACAGATGTACATGAACTCTTTTGCTATATAAAAACCGTTATTTGCCATAATTTGGACAGAAAGTAACATTTCATCACATAAATAGCACAGGATGTGTACCAAGTTACATTATCACCCAGAGACATCTGACAACTACAGCAAATCTGATAATTTTCCATAATTTGGACAAAAAATAATATTTCATCTCATAAATAGCACAGGTACATCCTATAATCATAAAAAACATGTACACCAAGTTTTACAATCATCCACTGACAGGTAACAACAAACTTTCTATGTACAGGGTACATGTGCACTTTTGCTAAACAAAAAACCTGACCATTAGATTTTCACATTGAAGCACCCCTAAAATCTCCTGGGGTAGTACCATAACTGACCCTCCTAGTGGAATACCAACCATATTGCTTTTGTAATATATTTTTATTTTATTTTTAAAGTTTTCTGAAATTTTCTTGATTTTTTGCAAAGTTTAGTTTTTAAATCAAAAACCTTATCATTTCCAGGGACGGGACACCGACACTGACGCCGACGCCGACGCCGACACCGACATCCTCTCTCCCCTCTCACAATAACTTCCCTTCCATTTAAGTACTTTATAAAAAATGTACAAAATTTTATGTGCATATCACACATTGGTTAGGGGATGGTGTTTACAGATGCGGCTCGCCAAATCCGGGTACATGTAGGTCACAACATAGATAGGACTAGAACATTTTTTTACCTAAGTTCCAGATAGGACCCGAAGTTTTTGTGTTTTTTTTGGTTCTAAGATTAGGGGGACCAAGGATTTTTTTTAGTTGATTTTCCTTGTTGCACCGGTCCTACCCATCGATAAATTTTGCATGGTCCCTTAGCTCGATTCCTCATACCGATTGCATCCAACTTCCACTTTCACACATGAGCATGTTGAGTGAAAATTTTCACACGGGTGGGTTCAAAGAGTACAAATTTTCAAAATGTGGAGGGGGATGAGCAGGGACGGCGGAACAGGGGGAAGGGCAGCGAGAGGGGTGGGGGCCCAATATTTTCAGCGAAAAAGAACGAACGACAAAAAAACGACCCAAAAAAAGTAGAGACAAATAAGAAAAACCCCGATAGAGTAAAGCGAAAAACCTATATCTGTACTGAATGTTATTCAATATTTTCAGAGAAAAAAAAAGAACGACAAAAAAAAACGACCCCAAAAAACAGGCAGAGACAAATAAGAAAAACTCCGATAGAGTAAAGCGAAAAACCTAAATCTGTACTGAATGCAGATTTTACTTTTCAATAAGCATGAGGGGCATCCTTGCTTATTCCAGCATCCCAATTGGGTCATGGTTCGTCTATCAAATCCGAGCCTTGACGGATAGCTTGTACACCGCAACGAATATCAGCCACTTCAATCGGAAATATCCGTGAGATTATGCGTAGCGTATTGCCCCACAACGCCGTCCGTTCATTGGTTGATATTTTAAACGGGCAGTTCCAGTAATAACTGTACAGCCCTAATCTGCCTACAGGGCCTGATACGGAGAAAGGAGTATACAGAACTGCATTATGGAGGATGGCTCATTCACACTCGGCTTCACCACAAGTAGAAAACATCTATGTTCGTGTCATGATCAAAACTTAATGAACCTTTCGATTGAAATGATATATATTTTACATTTAAATTATTTCTACTTCCGAACATCCTAATTTTCTTGACGGGGAATATTAAACAAAAAAATGTTATGAGAAACAACGAAACAGGCAAAACAAATAGAGTTTACACATGCGAAGATTTCTTATTTTAATACTATCTACTAACACCAAAAAAAATGCGATTTCTAACAATTTCCTGATTTTGGGGTCAAAGTGACCTTGCCTTTTCACCTTGACCTCAATTTTCGAACGCGGCACATCGTCTTCCTCTAATGTAGCTACTGACACAAAATAATGTCATTTTAGTTTGGGGTCAGAGTGACTTTTGACCTTTTGACCTTGACCTTAATTTTGGTACGCGACATATTTTTTCTTTAATGAATCCAATCACAAAATAATTAGCAGTTTTCAATGATTTCAGGATTTTAGGCCACAGCGACATTTGACCTATGATATCGAACTCAATGAAGGAAACCGCCATGACATAATACGTCCTCCTTTTGAGCGGGCGTATAAACCCCACTGGGAGACCAGGCACATGAAATCTACATTCACATACTGTAATAATTGTGAGCCTATACGTCACATTTGAAAGGTCACAGTTTTGGTGGATAGGTCAAGGTACTTTGTCAAAGAAACCTGCTCGGTCACCGGGGGTGACCTAAGAGAGGGCATCTGACGCCTCCTACAGGGGCCGGGAACATTGACTGTCGTCTTAAAGGCATCTTTGGTTAGTTCAGAGGAGATAAGCTGGTGCCGGGGGAGAGGAGCTTAGGGGTAGGGGCAGGACGAAGGCGGGGTTCTGTAAAACATGTAAATGTGTTACGATAGACAATTTATTGAAGCAGATTGTTGAAGCAGATCATTGTCCACCAATTATATTCTGATTAAGGTTTTATATGTATAACATCAGAAAAATTCTATTTGAAAGACGAAAGTGAATGGATAAACATAAGTGAATGGATAAACATAAGAATGGATAAACATAAGTGAATGCTTAAGGATACTGAGCCCTCCTTACTGAAGAAAACGGCCATTTAATTTTTATTATCCAAATTCAATGTTCAAGATTAGACCTTCCTTCTGTTGAAAAAAAAGTTTGAAATTCCATTTCAAAATAGTATAATTTAAGGTTTGAATCTATTTTCCTGAGTTCTCTGACTTGATTACTTATAGAGGTGTGGAAATGAAACAGATTATTGCGCCCCCGCCGACAGCCGATTGTCGTTTGTGTATATAACCGGCTTTCGCCTAATCACGAAATCGCCTAGTTGCATCAATTGTATGACTTGCCACAAAGCGTGGTTCGACTGATGAAATATTATCTAGGCCCTACCTTTTCCTGTTTCCTATAGGCTAATTATCTAAAACGTATATTCATAGAAATTTCGACAATTTCAATATATGCAGTATATTTTACCTGTAATGATTAAACTAAAGTAAAGCACGAGAGTAAAAATTTGTCGGGGTTTGGATTTGGGCATCGTCCGGCTTGCACTTTCACAAATCGTTCAGCACTTCACAGTGTGATCACTGATTGATTGAAATTGTAGTTTAAGGGTCGCTTCCCATGCGATAAGAAATAGACCAAAACTTATCAAACTGAGACACAGATTTCCTGTTGGAGTTGTCTTCTATCGGAAATGATGATGTATTTTACGACAAGTGGAATACTTTATTGGAAATAGCCATTTTAAAAAGAAGGCTCATTTTACGAGTTAATTTTGCTAAAATCCGAATATTTTCAGAACGAATACGTTTAAAGCGAACAAATGGAATCTTTGAAAAATACTTTTTCTCAACGAATATATATATTGTCATATCTAAGAGGCATATCTTTAGCTGTATAAAGACAAATTCAAGTGGGTGTGTATGATTGTCTGTAGGAGGGCTCAGTATCCTTGACAAGAAAATCCTCCCCCCCCCCCATATACCCACATTTGCTTTCCCCCAGTCTGTAAGAGGAGTTTACGCTAGTTCACATAATAATCATATAGACAAAGGTATAATATATGTCTCATCAGATACAGGACAGGACAAAAAATAGTCAAGAACGTATGAGACTAAACAGTATTATTTACCAAGGTAAAATTAAATAAGATTTTATATTGCAGCTATACTGACGTCAATCGAGTCATGAACGCAGTGTATTTAACTAACGGTATAGTCTAACCAGCTTACGAACATGTTTCTTATAATTGGACTAACTCAGCTAATTTGCTATATACTCTCCATATCAACAAAAATATGTTTCATCATAAAATATGTCGTGTATATTTATTCCGGGGATTATAATATTAGTATGAAAGAATTAGCCTTAATTGTTGACCCCCCCTGCCATGAACCAAGTTATTTATTGGCACTAATTTGTAGGTGAAAAAAAATATTAATTAATAATTACCTGTCAGATATTGCAGGACTATATAGCTCGTCTACAAGAATAAAGGTTATACACTTCCCACGATAATCCAAACCAGACGGTTTCCGTTCATTCTAGAATTTATTTAAATAAAATAGCGACACAATTGTCCACCCTCTTTAACCCACCGGCCAATTTGGTGCACTTACAGGACGTTAATAGTTACGTGATATTTCATACCGATGATCTCTGTAAGGTTGCATCACTGTAGTTGGTAAATTTGAACCATATGCCCTTAATAGGGGTCGTTTGATTAAGCTTATTAGATGGAATTAGAAGTCAACTAGTGCCCGGCCTTTTGCCACTATATTTGCATAGACCAAACGGAGTCCTGGTATAATACAATGTGGGCTCCTTTGATAATTTCGGTCAAATTTATTCCCGTATTTGACCTTTTAATATATCCACGATACAGCACTAAGCGAAGAGCATAACCACAAACCATCGGTTATTTATATCGCGAGGCAGTTACACACAAGCATAGCACAGTCTTAGCCACATTGAGGCAGTTACACACAAGCATAGCACAGTCTCGGCCACAATGGTTGGTGCAATGGTAAAAAAATCGAAACTTTGACAGAACATCGTGGTTCTGGCGAATCAAATTGATTCCTGAGTATTTCTTTCGATTTTTCATGAATGTCCAATGGATTACCTGTTTTCTTGAGCTTTCTTTGACAATGTAATTGTATTGGAATTCGAATAGTGAACCATTACAAACGAACTATCATTAATCTATGCAAATTCCTAGGAACGTCAATGCGGATGAAAAGCTATTTCCTTTCCAAAAAACTTTCGAAGGATATCTTTTGGAATTTAAAAAAATGCTTGCAACCATATTGTAGTCAGTCGATTTTCATTGGCATGCTGGATTTCCACGTCGACCGTCACTTATTGGCGTAAAACGCCAGGGTGGGTGTGCTACTCACAAGGTTTTGTTGCAAAGAAATCGGGATATTGTCAATTTTTTTCAGAAACGCAGTTTCCAATCGCTTCAAAAGTATCGTAAACACCTCTTGTCACAAATACACGATACATGGCCTCCCACAAATGTTACAGGACCTCGGAATCTAAAAAGCTTGGATGATGGGCTACCGCTTATACATAATAGATTAAAGGAAATTCTCCAACAGGCACGTACAGGTGCATTAATTTCTATCTTGCATACAAGTCCTTAAGCGCTGCCCTGACGCAAAAAAAATCATGTTCCTCCCGTATGTATTCCTGAGACGCACCCTATAGTGGCATTTTGTTGAGAGGCAAGATCAGTCAACGCTTTTGGAAAATGTATTTCGTGTTTACGGATGATTCTACACTTTTCATGACACAATACGTTGAACCATCACATCTCACTTCTGAGATGAAAACCGGACCTAGACAACAAAAACATGGTAAAACTACCGACCAACGGCTAGACAATGCCAATATGGGACAGACACGAGACGTCGACGATGTTGGGTTAAATGACTTAGGTACAAGTCGCCTGTGCTCGAATCCTCTTTTCATCAGGTTCTGTGGCGTTGTTAATCAGTTCGGGAGACATTTTTGGTGAAAAGAAACAAGTTTTGAGGTCTGACCCCGGCCTCCTAAATACCCTAGCTGATTCAAACACATGAGAATACATATCCGAGCAGTCTGATCGTATATTCATTTCAAGGTGTTTTCACGCTATCCTCCTCAAGCAATTTGAAATTGCTTTGCGACAGAATGAGACAAATTCTCGTTTATGGGTTACAAAACTTTGCGACAAACCTAGTGAGCTCAAACAGAAAGCCAGCACACACAGGAAAATTAAATGACCACGATTTGGTCGCGACAGTTTTTCTTTCCAAACGATTACCAGTGTCACTTTCTCAGGGGGAGAAAATGCTTTTCATTCGCATTGCTGTTTCCAGAAATTTGAATAGATTATTGATAGCTCATCTGAAATGGTCCACCATTCGAATTCCAATGCAGGTATATTGTCGAACAAAGCTCAAGGAAACAGGTAAATCCTTCGGAGATTCACGAACCGTCGGAAGAAATACTCAAGAATCCATGGGATTCGCCAGAACTACACTGTTCTGTCAAAGTTTCGAAGGTTTTACCAGTGCACCAGACAATCCGAATTTAATCCAAATATTTTTTCATAACGAAATAGAGACTGGAAATTTAGTTTGTAGTAATTCTTTGCATTTAGTCTGTACAGTGACTTAAAATCAGATACTTTTTTGAACGAGTCCATATTTGTCTTGAACGGCACATGCGTATTTAATAATAATAATTTCAAACTGGACTGTAAAGTGGAAAGTCAAGCATGTGTAGGGGAGATTGGGGTACAGTGGGACATGGGGCACAGTGGGACAAGCCCTCTAGCTCCTCTGTTAAACACAGGAAGCACATTACATTATTATCAGCAGAAAGCTACCAGCCCCATACAACTTCTATATTGATTACCAGTGAAAACTATCATTGGTAAAAAATTAGGGGCACAAGAATTGTTTTTGAGCAGTCCAAGTAAATTTTAAGGACTGAGGATGATAGTTTGTTATGACAATTTTTCTACGCTACTTTATTGCTGTTTTGTTACTACTGAGAGAGGATGGACAAAGGTACACTTTAATTATATAGATTTAGTATCTCAGCTGTATGTAGTAGTTTTTTCATAAAAAGGAATATATCATGCACCTGGAGCAGACTGGGACACTTTTGCTGGGGCACACTGGGACAATAATAATCAAATGGTGACATTTCCTTTCATCCTAAAATGCCATCAAAGTGCATTATTTTGTTTCTTGGATGGTAGTAATTGCTAATCCTATCAGATTTGATGAGTTTAACCAACAATTTCAAAGTCAAATTGCTTTCGTTGGGATGAGAATCACACAAAATATTTTTTCCTGAAATTTGACCGCTGGGAAATATTTTGCGTAAAGCAGGGGCCTAAAATAGCAACTAACTTAACCACCGCTGTTGAATCTTCTAAACTCCTATGAAACATATTAGTATATACTCCTTATAAAATGTATTTTGATTATTGTCCCATCGCACCCCAGTGGGTGTCCCATAGTACCCCATAGTGGGGCAAACTGGGACACATTTTTGTACGTTTTTAAAACAGAATTCTGGAGAAAAGCATAACAGATATTTCAGAATTTTTTGTGTGACTATGTCATAATAAATATAAGTTATAACGAGAGTATAAACGGCTAAACTACAGGACAATAATAACAAAGATTTTTGCAAAAAGGTGAAAAATGTCCCAGTGTATCCCAATCTCCCCTACCGGTATGGATATTTTGCTCCGGGTTTAGAAGATCACGGCCATTCCCTAGATATCTGTTTGGGATGTTTGATTAATTTAATAACAAATCACACTGTGTATGGTCCGTGTAACCTTGCACAATTCAATTTTCGTTTTTTGTTTTTGTGTTCTCAAAATCAAAAATTGAAAATTGACCGTCAATTTTCAATTTTCGTTTTTTGTTTTTGTGTTCTCAAAATCAAAAATTGAAATTTGACCGTCAATTTTCAATTTTCGTTTTTTGTTTTTGGTTTCTCAAAATCAAAAATTGAAAATTGACCGTCAATTTTCAATTTTCGTTTTTTGTTTTTGTGTTCTGAAAATCAAAAATTGAAATTTGACCGTCAATTTTCAATTTTTGATTCTGGGATTACAAAAACAAAAAACGAAAATTGATATTTGACAGTCAATTTTCAATTTTCGTTTTTCGTTTTGCTTCACGCAAAAATGAAAATCAAATATTGAAAATTGCCTCGACTTGTCCGTTTTTCGTTTTTGGATTTTAACTTTGACGTATCTATGTTAAGTTCTCATGTGGACGGGTTATCATGTCACTTCCGGTACGACGAGTAGAATAGAAAACGCAAATCGTGTCGTATGAGAGGTGTGGAGCGTGAGAGGCATGTGGCCCACCAGGCCATCCTCGGGAGCCAGTGTATTGATCGATTTGTTAGGGTATCTATACATTGCCTTGGTTGCATGGTTGCACACGATAGTTCTGGATAAAAAAAAAGATCAAGGGGTATCCTCTAAATCAAACCAATTATTCAACAGGTTCAGCTAGCTCATTACTCCAATCCACTAGCTGGACGGTTTGAGATGTGACATCGCTGGCATAACTTTGATGTCAGGCTGAAATCGACATCGAGAGTCAAGGCAAAAACCGCCGGCTTGGGATACCGACATGCTAATTCAAAATAACCTCGGGGATGAAATGTTCGAGACTGAGGCAACGACTCAAGAACTCACTCGAATCACCAAAAATGTCCAAGTAAACCCTGTGCGGGGATAGCCTATAGTATTGGACCCTTCTACGGAGGGCCAATGATAGGCTGATGCAGCAACAACAACATTTTCCCAGTTATGCGCCAGATTTTGAAATCGAAAACGATGCCGCGCTATGTCATCGGTCAACTGAGACAGTCACGTGGTTGTGTATGAAGATTGGGGTGGCTCCTATAAATAGTGATCCAATGAAAATGCTCGTCTTAGTTTAAAATGGCGGAGTCGAATGACCAATCTCTGAAGGGGAGACAGCTGGAACAGTACACTATCACTGTCTGTTAATATCTTGAATTAACAGAGAGTACTGCAGTCTATGTGCGGGGATTCACGATTTACCTGGACTTGTGAAGGTGCACCAGACAGGTCTGGATATGTGGCATCCCGCTGTTCTCAATGGTTATTGGCCTTGAGGCCTGAGCCAATCAGAACGCAGTCTTAGATTTTCTCATTTCTAAAAATAGATGTTTAGAGCGCTACAAAAGCGAACAGCATTCATGCAGACAACCGCTATTTGCTATTGATTTGAAATATAGTATTTATAAAGATACCAACAAAGATTTAATACCAATAAGAGTAAGTATGCGGCCCGTAAACTACCATTTCAAACAAGCACACAATCGCCACGTTTGATGTCAGACGTCTGAATGCTTCAACGCTTCAGGTCCAATCTTCATTCTCTATTTTTGGGACCTGGATCGTTGGAGCGTTCAGATGCTCGTCAACGTTCAGCGTCAAAAACGCTTCAACGCAAGTGTGGGTGTCAAACGCTTCAACGCATCGACGTGGGAAGTTTCCTTGGGGGTTATGATTAGGCATCTTCATTTTATCGAGCCAATTTCTACGTTCCCACTTCGAACCTGCCTTGATTCATCTGACCCCTTCAGTGTTCAAAATCCGAGGTGTAAATTTCACCTACTAACGACAGAAGAACCAATCAGAGCGTACATCGATTGCGAATGAAGTCACGTTGAGTGACATCATCCTCTATTAGCGGCGTCTTTCCTCCTAATAAGGTGCCCACTAATTAGGTCAGCCAATCAATAACGCTCTTGTGCGACCCATTTCGAATTTCAAATGTTTTCGAGGTCAGTGACGTCTCGTGTCTATTTATAAGTTATTTGAACATTGAAGGGGTCCAGATATATCAAGGGAAGTTCGAAGTGGGAACGTAGAAATTGGCTAGATAAAATGAAGATGTGATTAGGGTACCCACGTATTTATTATACTACCCTACTTTAATGAAACTCCCATGTGTATCAACCCCGTTGTTCTCCATATAATGCTTCACACCTGCTGCACGATTGCCTACTCGCTTATGCGCAGTTGGCCCATTATATTCTAGCTCGAATGCCTGGCTCCAGGGATCTATAGTGTAGTGAAACTCCCACATCTTGCCCCCTACTGTTTTTCCATATTATGCTCCACACCTGCCTAAACAATCCGATTTGCGCTTTCCATACTACTCCGCGAACCGAAAGTGACATCATAAGTCTTGCGCGTGCGCAGTTAACATTGACGAGTCAAAGTTAAAATCAAAAAACGAAAAACGGACAAGTCGAGGCAATTTTCATTATTTGATTTTCATTTTTGGGACAAGTGAAACGAAAAACGAAAATTGAAAATTGACGGTCAATTTTCAATTTTTGATTTTGAGAAACCAAAAACAAAAAACGAAAATTGAAAATTGACGGTCAAATTTCAATTTTTGATTTTGAGAACACAAAAACAAAAAACGAAAATTGAAAATTGACGGTCAATTTTCAATTTTTGATTTTGAGAACACAAAAACAAAAAACGAAAATTGAAAATTGACGGTCAATTTTCAATTTTTGATTTTGAGAACACAAAAACAAAAAACGAAAATTGAATTGTGCAAGGTTACACGGACCGTGTATGAGTCATGTATGCGACTCCTTTGATCGTTTTACACTCAAACTTACACACTCATCATATTCGTGGCATGGGATTACAATCTTGTATCAGATGTCTCGAATACGATCTTCACTGTTGTTCATATATTTATAGTAGCAGGAAGAAGATTACCACTATCTACAACCAAGGAGTTCCGGACAGGTGTAAGACCCCGAGCGACAGACAACCGAGCAAACCCGAACCTGGAACCACCCAAGAAAAAGACAAGGTACAGGTGAGATTCCGGTAGCTTATCCGAGCTTCCCACAGCCAGTGAAAAGTAGAAAAATACGTTAGGTGGTCATGGACACCTACTTTACATGATGCAAAATAGGTGTAAAGCGGGTTTCCTGGATCGATAGGGTTTTACCACGGATTTTACATTGACAATTGTCAATTTAAAATCCGTGGTTTTACTCATTAATAGGTGTAAAGCATAAGGCGGGATTTTGGCCTACACGTGGTGCGGTTGAAATCGAAAAAAAAAATGTCCTCAAAATATGTGTGGCAAGAGAAAATATACGTACCTAATTTGTGAAAGTTCTAGCTCGATTGCGTTATGACTATAGTTATGAGATGAAACTGAAATCCGTAGCATAGGCTATTTCGTGAAAAAAGGGGTAAATCGAGTCTATTAAACACACATTTAGACACGAAGGACCCCTTGGACCAAAACGCCATTTAACCTGGTCAAGTGCGGTGGCATTATATCTTCATTGCTGGAAAATCGTTTTGGTCCAACGGATCCTTCGTGTCTAAATGTGTGTTTGAATGACTCGATTTAGACCCTTTTTTCACGAAATAGCACATGCTGTGAATTTTAATTTAATGACATAACTAGAATCATAACGCAATCGAGCTAGAACTTTCACATATTGTGTACACATATATACTCTTGCCGTTACATTAAAACACAATTATTTTTAAGACATAAGATTTCAATCGCACCACGTATAGGCCAAAATCCCGCCTTATCGTACCATCTCCTTTTATGAAGGTGTGCCCAGAGGTGTAATACAAAATAGAATGTGCAAGGAAGTATTTGGTTTGACCGTAAATTTTCCTACGAAGTAGGCTCTCATTTGCAAATTGTCCGGTAATGAGCGAGTCCATCCGAATCCTTTCGTCGGCAAAGTAAGGAGAACCGTTGACATTAGAACCTTGATTTTTGGCATGAAGGTGCATTAGGGAATTGTTACCAGCAAGTTCTGAGCTGACTTACGTATGATGAAAATTTGACCTACTTAGGTGACCTATGACATTATGCTTGGATCCCAAGTCATCTTCTTCACCCTACTTCGTGGATCCTGTGACGTTAGTCACACTACTCATGTTTCCTAAGTGTGTTGCTTTTAAAACCGAGAATGTAATTTCCTCGTGTTTTCTTCAAACGTTATAAGCTCGAGAGATTACGAGAGAAATATTACGTGTATTAGAAAATAGGTATTTGTTTGTTTTTTTTCCAATTTTGGTGATATTCTTGGAGAGAATTCCCTTCATATTCCTACGAAGTAGGCTACCATTTGCAAATTGTCCGGTAATGAGTGAGTGAGTCAGTCAGTCCATCCGAATCCTTTCGTCGGCAAAATAAGGAGAACCGTTGACATTAGAACCTTGATTTTTGGCATTTGATTTATAATTATTTTTTTTATTATTATTTATTGATGGTTCAGCGAGTGCACTGTCATGCCCATCGGGAACCCTTGGCTGTATGTTTCACTGTGACATTTGAAGGTTCCCTGATACGGCATATCACGTTGGACACACCGCGGTTCTCGTAAAATCACCGAAGTTAAGCGACTTTGAGCCCGGTCAAGACTATATGGGTGACCTCGTGCTGTACTGCTGGGCTGATAAGTGACCAGGGTAATAGGAACTGAGGGCGATAATAGTTGCAACGCTAATGACTCACCAGCGGTGACATCTGGGAAAGTTAATAGTACCCACTTGTCAATTAGAGACTGCTATATAAAGTCTCTTACGGTAGCACATATAGGGCCCCACGTCATCTCTCGAGTACACACTTAAATCATATCAAACCCTTCGTAGGTCCTGTGACGTTAGTCACACTGCCATGTGTAAAATATGACATCTTTAACCAAAACGTGTCGTAGATATCCAAATTCGGTGGGTTTAATACTAAATGATACACTTAAAAAAATCGTTTTTCCTACGAAGTAGGCTACCATCTGCAAATTGTCCGGTAGTCAGTCAGTGAGTGAGTGAGTGATTGAGTCTATCCGAATCCTTTCGTCGGCAAAATAAGGAGAACCGTTGACATTAGAACCTTGAATTTTTTTCATCAATGTGCATTAGGGGACTGTTACCAGCAAGTTCTGAGCTGACCTACTTTTGATCAAAATTGCTGATGATTCTGACTTGGGCATCTTAATATAGGCAGGATTTTCAACTGGGGGTGGGGATTTCCAAGAGTTCATTTCGCGTCGGAGTCCTAATGCCTACCCTACTTCGTAGGTCCTGTGACGTTAGTCACACTGCTCATGTGGTTAAAGATGTCATATTTTCATAATATAGCAATTATGTCAAAACGTTTGGAATGCTCTGTAAGGATGTAGTTCACCGCCATTCGGCACATGATTCCTTCAGCTAAAAACTGTAACAGCTGTTTGGCCGAATGGTTACAGTGTCGAACTGCAGATTGAATGAACGTCAACTTTTGGGTTCGAAACTCCAAATCATAAGAAAATATATATTCTGTTTTCTCTTTTTATTCCCTCTTGCTTTCGGACTTTGAAGTACAAAAGCGACGTGAAATGAAGACAGCAAACCGCTTACAAAAATAATCGCTTATATCTACCTAGTATAATCCGTGGCGTGTCCGACTCCTCCTACTCCTCCTCCTCCGCTTTACTCACTGCACAGCGGGTCGCATAGGTGTAGCGCGGGATAGGGTGGGGCGAGCAAATACTTAATTATTACATATATACATAATTTCTATATGGGAGTATTTCGTCTGAGGGCAGCGAAAAGATAAAAGTTGTAACTGTGAATGAAAAAGTAATAAGGTAAATCTTGTCTCAAATCAAGGCATGTCAGACCAAAAACATGAAAAAATCCTGCTTCACTCATTCATCAATGTTTCGTCACTACAATATGGCTATACTCATTTCGCGATTTGCCGCTAATGTGGATGTTTACAGTTTCGCAACTTAAACACATTCACTTTTTATTCAGGAAATGATCCCCAACAAGTGGTGACGCTTTGCTTTCCCAAGAGATTGTAGGCTTGTGCCATATATGCTTTTTGTCGTTACTTCGTTACTTATTGTTCGCTGAGTTTTATGCAGACAGTTGGCCGTTTTCCAGTCGATTTATATATTAATATAATTGATTATTTTTCATAAATAGCTGGGGCGTTCATGAAAATATGTATGGTAACTGTAGGAAACCATGAACCAGAAATTCCCATTAGACTGGCCTCTCCGGGATAACACGGAGTTGGGAAATACCCGAGTATTACGTCACAACATACCAACCAGCTCGGAGAGAGACAATAGATAAGTGGAGAGTGCCACTGAAGGAAAAAAATCCATCTAAAGCGAAGACCTACTTTTATTTAGGTGCGCTGGGCGCCAGTTATGACCGTGCGTGTGGGTAAATGAACACACGTGCATGTGATTGTCACGAGAAGATGTAAATACCCCCTCAGATGGTGTACTTTCAGTGGAATATATATATATACATAACTGTGTCATGACAAAAAATATGGTACGGTGACTGTATCACAACAAAAATGGTAACTGTACCATAAAACCTATATTTTCGTACCATGGTAAACTATGTTAAGTTTGTCAGGATAAAAGTACGGTACCAGGAAAGTTAAATGTACCATGGTGATGTGGGCCAAAACGCCGTGCTTTTTTGCATTGTAAAGCGTACCATGGTAAACCATGATAACGGTACCAAGGTGGTTCATGGCAAATGTACCACCTATCCAGCATAATCCGTAGAAGACCATGGTAAATGCACAATGGTAATGCGGGCCAGAACACAGCGGTTTTTACCGCAGTAAACAGTATTTTAAATGGTACTTTGTTTTTAGGAACGCAGTCTATCTATGACGATTTTGTCCATATTTTAGAACCACATTCACCGCCTTTCAATTGGATGAAATGGAGAAAGCTTTCCAACGTGCTCCATATCCAGACGTATTTGCACGAGAAGAATTAGCTATACGGATTGGATTAACAGAGTCACGTGTCCAGGTGTGTAACATATCAGCACGTAAGCTGTTCTACGAGTCAGAACCTACATCAACAAATTTAAATGGGATAGGATCGCACAAATAAAAGATAATTCGTATCTGGGACACAGTTTGTGTCTTAGTTTGCTCATCAAAAGAGCTAAAAATTATTTAATAAGCAAGAACTATAGATACAGTGATATTAAGAAAAATCAGTCATGTCTGACAAAATTCATTATTGCTCACGCCATTAAATTTCCGATCTGCATTTCAAGGTATGGTTTCAAAATCGTAGAGCGAAATGGAGAAAGAAGGAAACACCGAGGAAAAGCATGCCATACCCATCAAGTGAGTAACTTCTAATTACTGTTCCAAGCAGTAACTTCTATTCACTGTTCAGGCGCACAAGTATGTCATACCCATCAGCTGAGTAGCTTATAATCACTGTCCACTAGCATGCCATATCCATCAATTAAGTAAGTTATAGTCACTGTCCACAAGCATGCCATATCCATCAATTAAGTAAGTTATAGTCACTGTCCACAAGCATGCCATATCCATCAATTAAGTAAGTTATAGTCACTGTCCACAAGCATGCCATATCCATCACTTAAGTAAGTTATAGTCACTGTCCACAAGCATGCCATATCCATCAATTAAGTAAGTTATAGTCACTGTCCACAAGCATGCCATATCCATCAATTAAGTAAGTTATAGTCACTGTCCACAAGCATGCCATATCCATCAATTAAGTAAGTTATAGTACTGTCCACAAGCATGCCATATCCATCAATTAAGTAAGTTATAGTCACTGTCCACAAGCATGCCATATCCATCAATTAAGTAAGTTATAGTCACTGTCCACAAGCATGCCATATCCATCAATTAAGTAAGTTATAGTCACTGTCCACAAGCATGCCATATCCATCAATTAAGTAAGTTATAGTCACTGTCCACAAGCATGCCATATCCATCAATTAAGTAAGTTATAGTCACTGTCCACAAGCATGCCATATCCATCACTTAAGTAAGTTATAGTCACTGTCCACAAGCATGCCATATCCATCAATTAAGTAAGTTATAGTCACTGTCCACAAGCATGCCATATCCATCAAATGAGTAAGTTCTAGTCACTTTCCGCATACATGTCATACCCATCGGGTGAGTAGCTTCTAGTCACAGTCCACAAGCATGCCATACCCAGTAAATGAGTAAGTATTAGTCACTGTCCACAAGCATGCCCTACCCAGCAAGTGAGTAGCTTCCAACGACTGTTCACAAGAATGTCATATCTAAACAAGTGAGTAACTTAAGTCACTGTTCACAAGCATGCTTAATTAAGTTGAATTAAAACGATATGCGCATTTGAAAATTAACCAATGAGCTCAGTGCAATTGAGAGATTGGACAACAGACAGCGTCAGTCGTGTCCTGGTTCCTATCCACGTTTTGTGATGACCAGACAGGGTATGACCCCTGACTATCGTGATTTTCCCCACGTCCATTACACCATGAAGTTTGTTTATAAATGTTACTTTTCAGTTTTACAAAATCGTACCATGCTAAAAGCTACCTCGTCGGCCAGGATTACAACATAACAAACATGGTAATTAATAATGTTTCACTCTTTTGCATTATTTTCAGTATCAATCCCAAGTCTGACACAGGGGAGTCTGCTACCGGCACAGAGTTCGCACAACTACCACCTGGACCGATGGCCCGCCGTGACATCCTCATTTGATAACAGCCTCTCATCTATGGCGCCATCGAGGCTTTTGTTTCCCACAATTCCTCAGAGTGCATATCCGTTTCCCGTGTTCATGCCTCCTTACCCTTTCAGTTCTAATTCCGGTCTCTCCGCATCGTCCATGATGAGCACCATGTCGTTGGCAATAAATTCACACGATTATTCTTCGCCGCATTCTTACGTATCGCGCGATACTGGTTTGCATCAGAATCCCTTCAGGAAACTGAAAACTCTGAAATTTGAGGAAACATAGGATTCATCGCTATCTTCTCAAAGGTGAAATATAAATATTTGTTTTGGATGAACAGACACTTGGTTATTCTCCAATCGTGGTCTGCGTCTTCCTTCTTAGACGGTCTAAATTAGGCCAGGATGGAAGTTCCAGACATGAGATGCACTGCGACGGAGTATGGATCTGTGGACACCAGAGGTACTGAAAGCATAGCAGTAAAATCGAAAGATACATACATGTAAAGTTCAACGCACACAGCGAACATTTTGATGTATTAAAACAAAAACGTGTTCTGGGCTGTTTTTTGTTGGCTGTGTGCGGACTCAAAAACAGAAAACATCTGTTTGGAACAAATGTTCGTGAGATCAAACTTGTTTGATACCGCGAATATTTATTGCCCTGGAACAAAGTTTTTCATCTTTGTGTGGTGACTGCGAACATTTCTCGTTACATTTTCCAACTAATAACCAATCAACTGGTGAGCTGCGCCCATATACATGACAGCAAAATGGCGGTTCTGGAGCAGCAGAACGAGTCGGCGTAGACCGAAAACTGATTGTTCCGAGATGAAATGTTCGCTGTGTGCGGGGAACAAGAACAAAAACAGGCAAAATCAGCTCGGAACACTGTTTTTGTTCTAATACAGCAAAATGGTCGATGTACATGTATGCGTTGGACTTAAGCCCAACGCACACAGCGAACATTTTGTTGTATTCGAACAAAAACAGTGTTCCGAGCTGTTTTTGTCTGCGGTGTGCGGGGCCCAAAAGCAGAAAACATCTGTTAGGAATAAATGTTCTTGAGATCAAACTTGTTTGATTTTGCGAACATGTTTTGCCCTGGAACAAGTTATTGTCGTCTGTGTGCGATGACTGCGAACATTTCTCGGACCATTTCCAACTATTAATCAATCAACTGGCGAGTGGCGCTCTGACAAAGGACTGAACCTGAGGCTACGTCTACTAGTGGCGCTGGCGGTTTGAAACAATGTTTTTGTTCTAAAACAACAAAATGTTCGCGGTGGGCTCTAATCTCTGCCTGTTCAACCAATGCAAAGCAGAGCAAACGCTGTGACCACGAGTGCCCAGAACGACCCAGGTTGGAAGCACGTTATATTCAGTGGAGAGTGAAATTGTAATATGAGGCAGATTGAAATTCACGTATTCAAGTAAAATTCCAGTCGGGCCTACCAGTATTCAAATAAAATACAAAAACAGTTATTGACCCATGTTGTACATATGTTAGACAGCAAATCAACGCTGAGGTCACCCTCATCATAAAGGACTCGAACATTTGTCTGTCTAATCGGCGAATGTATGCGTTCTGTAGGGCTATTTTCTCGAGCATAAATGCATTGTAAATATAACGCGCTAATGAGGCCACGATGAGAGAAACCGGCCTCAGCATTCTCGCACAGTCAGGGTAAGTTAGGTTAGGGAAACTTTCGCAGCATGCTGGGAAAGTTAGAGTTCATAAACTTATGCACATTTTATGTTTACACACCGTTAACCCTATCTGGCCTGGGGGGGCACTTTCTGCGCTATATCCGGAACGACAAAAAATGGAGAGCTGAAACTCCGTGACTTTATAGTTTGTCATATTGGGGTCATTTTGAGCCTATTTGCATGACCCCCCGAGCAGAGGATCATGGGTAAATCCAAGATGGCGTCCACATGGGGTAGCAGAAAAGTGATATTTTGGTCATATTTCTTCAAAATTTCTGCTTTTCCGCTATGAAAAGTGGGCAAAAACTATTTTATTTCACATCACATTAATATTTACTAATTTATCATGCAGTTTTTACGGAGAAATTGCAAAAATAAAAAAATTCGGAAAATCTGACCGAAAAATCGACCAAAAATGCCGGTTTTGAAAATGACGTCACTGTGATGTCATCAAAGCGGCCATCTTGGATTTTTTCACATTTTCTGGTAGAGCTTGACCCAAGGGTATAGTGTGATAAGTTTCATTCTCCTAGCTCAAGGGGTAAGAAAAATAATTAGGGCCTCCCTCCCCCCCCCAGGCCTGGACAGGTCCCAAAAAGCCCAGGCCAGATAGGGTTAAGGTAGACCACTGGTGATTTTCCATGTCATTTTCAATGATTTTTATCTGTTTTTTCCTTGCATAGATTATCTCCATTCCCTAGGTTAAGGGATGGTGAGTTCCTTTAAACAATGTTTTTGCCTAGAATTTTTGCAGCAACATCCATCCAATTTGATAAATTTTGATAGATATGTGATTATATTCAAATAGTTAAAATACAAGAAAAACGTATTTACTATTTACATGAATATGCTTCAAAATTAGGGCTATTCCCTGTTTTCCAAGGTTATCAAATGGAGCATGGGACAGTCCATACATCATTGTCTAGTGCTAATTAATGTACATTAACCTATGATTTTTCTTTGTTTTCCCTCATATGGAACACACAATTATGAATGCGAAAACACACATTATTCAAAAAGTTACCTTCTATTATAATTACACAAGCGGTCTTATATTCTATTATAACACAAGCGGTCTACCTTAATGTTGTTTGCGTGACCGTAATTCGTTATTTTGTTTGACACGGGGGATAATATGTGATAGACCCTTATTTCGATTCCAATTATTAAATTCCTCGTGTGTTTTTTCTAATGGGACTGACTGGTTACAAAACCCAGAAAATATGTTCATAATTTTGTCTGGATTAATATTTTATGCATATTATAATGACGGCTGGGTATCATTCCATAAATTATGAAGCTACAGAGATATTCGCCAACTGTAAATAGCCGTTAATTGAAATAATTGGATCTCATATATGAAACCGCTGTAAATTATGCGTCGAAGAACTTATAATTCCATGTCACTCATGATACTAGTAATTTATCATCAACGCTTGTAGATTAAATTAATATCATTTTTGTGCGAAAAAACAATATCTTATCAACGCTATCCATTTCTGCATCATCCCTGCTTGTGAGATCTTTCACGTTCATAGCCAAGTTGACATGGCATCGTTCGTTCCTACACTTAGCCATGATCGAGTCCTCTTCATGAACTTACATGTACACTCCGGGATCACACGGCTCCATGGGACGTTCGGCCCTATATCCGGCAATAAAACAATCCATTCCAACTCTCTGTCTATTAGATTTATCGAGTTCGGCAAAGAGTTTGTTTGCCGTGAAGATCTCATTCGTCTGTAATCAGTCTTCAAACATCAACGACCGGTTGAGAGAACATTATCTTCGTACGGGTCATGTGATCCCCTGATACATCGCCGATCACGTGACCCGTAAGAAGATAATGGCGGAAGTTCAACCGGCCGTTGATGTTCGAAGACTGATTGCAGACGGATGAGCTGTTCACGGCAAACAAACTCTTTGCCGAACTCGATAAATCTAATAGACAGAGAGTTGGAATGGGTTGTTTTATGGCCGGATAGAGCCGAACGTCCCATGGAGACGTGTGATCCCGGAGTGTACATTAAGTTCATGAAGCGGACTCTTGGCTAAGTGTAGGAACGAACGATGCCATGTCAACTTGGCTATCACGTTCAGTGAAGCCATCACCTGAATATTTAATAGCTTTATCTCTCGTGGTCCACTTGTTACCATAATATATCTCACAATCGACATGTAAAAATGGGGAACGTTGATAAGATATTAATTTATTAAGATTGAGAATATACTGTTTTACATTTGGTAACATTATGTAACATTTGGTGACTAATTCATGCTATCAAGTATGAACAACTCTCAACTTCATACACTGAGAAGCGACACTAATTAACATTCATGAATTCTGAGTGTGCCTTGATTTGTGTTATATTTGTTGAAATAAAACTTGTGGTTTACAAACGTTCAGCTATTATTTTATTTCTAGTAAAGTAACCGTGCTGCATGCTCACAGAAGAGTTTAACATCCTTCTCTAACTAACTTACAGACTGTACCCTTCCATTTCTTTAGAAGCAGTGAATGCATGAGTCAAGCGATTGGTCATATAATTAACGCTATATATTCAATAACTGGAGCTATTCAAATAAAACTGTGTCACTGTCTAACAAAGGGGCGTGATTTACCAGCCAATGAAACGTGGTCTCCTCGAATGTGAGCTCACTATCATGTAAGGCATACATCGTCCTGATCAGAGTCCGAAATCTTCCTCAATGAGCCTTTTTAATAATTAGAACAAAGTTTACATCTGACCGTATAAGACATAGATAGATCAAGAGACTTAAGGTGGCAGACTCACCTGCCAAATATCGAGGAGGAATATTTACAAAAAATCACATTAATTTGCCATAAAATTACATAAACACTTAAAAAACATTATTAAATTGAGCTTGAATGAAAGTTTTAATTGTTAAGGGTTACCTCCATTAAAAACACCATTAAAAGACAAATTATATGCCATTAAAATACCATTAATGTAGGTCATTAATAATATCTTTCTTGTCTTACCCCCATTAATTATTTTGCGGGTGAACTTTATTGGGCATCGATGAATGGCATTTGATGAAGATGTTTCTTTCATTGATACTGTGATAGCACAAGTCATTAAATATACATTTATCACAGAATGAACATTAATGGCCATTAAATTTGTGTTTTTTTCACAATTTTTTTCTCTTCAAAATAAAAATGTCAGTATAATGACCATTGTCTGTTTCCATAGGTCCTCACGTTTTTATTAAATCCTATAATTGATGGCCATTAGCCGTCAGAGCAAAGATTATTCTATGACTCTGTACCGGTGTGATGGATAAAAATGTCCTGGTGATTAGTGTCCCTTTTCATATCCTTTTCTATTGCAAATAAGGACGGGCACTTGTCCCCAATGTGGAAAAAAGTGTTCTATCGGGGTTAGGAGATAGAAGCCGGACACTCGTAGCCACCGGACATTCTTATTCTCAAAACGCAAATGTTAGATTTAACATCTAGAGGGTTGAAGGAGGGAAAGCATTTAGAAAGTGTTGTTTCACCACTTTTAAGTGTTAAATGCAACATTTTAACCTGTTGCTTCCAACACTTAAAAGTGGTGAAACAACACTTTCTGAATGCTTTCCCTCCTCCAATCCTCTATATGTTAAATCTAACATTTGCCTCCACACCGGTATTATGAAGCAGATCTCCAAAATTAAAACACCACATCGACATCCTGATCATTTTTAATGGTAATTCATTGATTACCTTTATACCTTATTATATGCAACCATTCTCCACTTTTGAAACCATATTGCGCCAGATCGTCCGTCAAATGTTCACGTTTTTGGGGATGGAAAGATTTACTGCATCTGTCTGAATTGAGTGTTTGGCATGTAATTGAGCCGCCGTCCATGGCTAGCCCGGGAAAACAAATTTATTAACGACAGACCTTGATCCTGGTAACGTTTTATCCCTCCTTCAATGTAATGATTTATTGTACATCTATTCAGCAACATGACAGGGGAAAAATTTTGATCTACTAATTCGAAATTTCTACTTAGCACCTCGAAATTTCTGACTCAAGGTCTCGAAATTTAGAACTAGTTCACCAAAATTTCGACTTGGTATCTCCAAATTTCGACTTTATCACTCGAAATTCCGACTTAGTAAATCGAAATCCCGACTTAGGAGCTCGAGATTACTACCGTCTCGAAATTTCGACTTTATCACTCGAAATCCCGACTTAGTAAATCGAAATCCCGACTTAGGAGCTCGAGATTACTATTGTCTCGAAATTTCGACTTAGTATCTCGAAATTTCGACTCTCCAAGTTTCGACCTGGTAACTCGAAATTTCGACTTAGTATCTCGAAATTTCCACATACTTTTTCGAGATTTCAAAAATAATATTTCTCACAAGAAGCCCTAGACACATCCGTACTATTTCGAATTCCATGATATGATTTATCATATTTTAGTTTCTGAGGATAAAAGAGCACTCCAGATTTGCGGATTCGTTTAATAGCTGTTAAAAGACATAGAAAACCATCTGTTTACCTGCTTTGGCCTCAGGGAAATTGGCAAATTATAGACCCGAAATTATCCCAAATTTACACAGAACTAAAAACCAGCAAAATCGAATCAAGCCACTAGTAAAAGCCACTATGAAAGTTTCGTTTTGTTGTTGTTGTTTCGTTACGAATTAATTTCAACGATATAAAAGGTTTAGGGACTGGTACAATACAACGTATGATAATATATGTATATAGAGTGACGATGACATTGTTCAGATGTTTGTCTTCAATTTATTTTGAGTGGGATGAACACACACCAAATACAGGTACGAGTATATATATGGGGGCGATGGAGGCATATCTCTGGACTAATTATATCCTTGTTTGTCTGAGTTATTAAGCTAATAAACTCGCCAATTGTATGACGGGCTCTTATCTCGCATCAACATTATCATATAATTATTGGCAATTCGCCCATTGTTTGCTCATTAATTTGAATCTATGGGGAATGTTTGCCCAAAACTTCTCGCTCGACTTACAGACACTAACGGTGGAAGGCTAGGGCATCCATTATTCCCACAGATTAGTTTAACATAAACTAGGATGAAAGTAACTCCGAAAATGGAAGTCATTGTGATATAATATTTTATATTTCAGCAGTGATTATGCCATGCCTGACGATAGCATAATCACAGCTGAAGAGAGAATATTATATCATAATGAGTTCCATTTTCGGAGTTACTTTCATCCTAGTTTAGGTTAGAACATTCCACAGGGCTAAGTAGCACTGTTTTGTCAGAGATTTTTTTGAAAATTTAAAATTTAATTTTTTTAAATTTTAAAATTTTAATTTTTTTAAATTTTAAAATTTTAATTTTTTAACATCTTGGAAATGACACTGTATAGTATATACCCTATACAATAGTCTATTGTATAGGGTATATACTATATAGTGTAATTTCCCATGCTTGGCAAACACGGGCTCGCGCTTTGAAATATGACCATGTATGAGTATTATAGTAAGCTATATAATAATTTAGTGTTTCCAAGATGTTCAACAAAAAAAAACATTTAAAATTTAAAAAAAGTAAAATTTTAAAAAAATCTCTGACAAAACAGTGCTACTTAGCCCTGTGGAGCATTCCACATAATTTGCAACTTTTTGTTTTTGCTTGGATAAATTGACAGTTACACAAGGACATCATTAAAATCACATATTTTACACTGCGTGAATAGCATGGATCTCGCGTTGGTTCATAGCACGGATCCCGCGTTAGTAAAACGGACCCCGCCTTAATAACGCGGATCCGGCCTTAATAACACTGACACACGTTAATACGAAGCTGCGCATCTGAAAACCCCTCGGCTCTGGGCGCCAGCCATTCATAATGTATTCAATTTGAACCAAGATGTCAGGAACACCAAGCGACAAATATACAGATTATAAAAAATTTGGCAATTAGAAATGGCCCCTAAGTTTTCCGTCTAATCAGAGAAACCGGTATTCATTACATAAGTCTCTTGATGCATCGATGATGCATACCAAATTTTACATCGAGCACTTGAACGGTATCAGAGATAGAGATCATTAATGATTTTGCATAAATTAAAGATGGCCGCCCATCCCTCCCGCCACTTAGAGGAACTGATGTGGTTATTCATGCAAGTCTCTTGATACATCGATGTTGTATACCAAATTTCATAAAGAACAGTGAAATGGTATCAGAGATATACATCATTAAGATTTTGCATAAATTAAAGATGGCACCAAGGTTTCCGCCAAATAAGAGAAACCAGAACTGTCATTCATCGTAAGTCTCTTGATGCATCGATGATGTATACCAAATTATTCATCGAGCACTTGAACGGTGTCAGAGATAGAGATCATTAAAGATTTTGCATAAATTAAAGATGGCCGCCCATCCTTCCCGCCATTCAGAGAAACAGATGTGGTTATTCATTGCAAGTCTCTTGATACATCGAAATTTTGGTATACTAGTTCTAAATTTCGAGACCGTAAGTCAGAAATTTCGAGGTGCTGAGTAGAAATTTCGAATTAGTAGATCGAAATTTTGACCCCGTCATGTTGCTGAATAGATGTACAATAGGTCATTACATTGAAGGAGGGATAAAACGTTACCAGGGTTAAGGTCTGTTGTTAATACAATTTTCTTCCCGGGCTAGCCAAGGACGGCGGTTCAATTACATGCCAAACACTCAATTCAGACAGATACAGTAGTAGTATATAAAATGCTTTTCGAGCCTTTGGCTCGTCACTGCGCATGCGCGAGAAAAAAATGGGGCGGTCATGGGGCGGTGTGCGCAGGAGTGTTATGCGCAGGTATGACGTCACTTCCGGTCTGGATGAATCGGGCGTGACCTTGGGGGTCATGTATTCCTCCGTGGTGATGCGGTCTGGCGGTGATGCGGTCTGCCTCCGCGGACCGAAAGTAGTCCCAACTAAGCACCACCCAGCCCAGCTGTGTTCCTGCTACTTCAAAGAAGAAATCTTTGAAGCAACATGGAACCAGACACCCTCCATTAATAAAACTGATATAAAGTTCATGAAATGACCCTCTCCCAGTTAAATTAGTAAATGCATGCTTTTTATTTCACAAGAGTTTAACTGAATGTACAATGTAGATGTTTCATATCAAACAGGGAAGACAGCTTCACATAATAAATGATTTATACAGGGAAGACAACTCTGAAGAGTTTTACCAAAAAATATAGTCCGTGAAACTAGATTCAGTTTTAGGGTGTCACCTAGACATTTGACCTATTGATCTCAAAATAAATAGAGTTCTCCTGCTATCCAAGGGTAAGGTACATTCAGAGTTGGTACGAATCCATAACCTGAAACTGGAGTTAATGAACGTACAAAAATGTTAACGGACGGATAGACGGACAGACCTCGTGATTGATTTATACGACCTCGTCTATCGACGGGCTTGGGAAAAGTCTCATCGTGGGACTAAGCGCCTACCCAAAGACTAGCCCATAGGGGCGATTGGTGGCATGTGGACCTTGGAGATGCATGTGAACTGAGTGTATCTAGAGACGTGATTAGGGAGTCACCTGAATGGGACGTCTTCTCTAACGTCATCAGTAGTCGAGAAACCACATTACCGAAAGCGAACTTGCAAATTGGAGCCTACCTACACCCCTTAAATTATATTTAACGTGACGTTCAGCAGTATTACAGTTATTTATAGCGACGATATCTGACGTCACGTTCAGCAATATTATAACCATATATCGACAAACAACATAAATCTTTTATCAAAAAAACAATCATCTAACAACATAATCATATCACAAATCAATCGTTGTCGAACAGTGAGTTATTTATGATTTAACGGTGAGTGAGTAAGTGAGTGAATATGATTTAACGTCGCTTTTAACACTATTTCAGTCATATCACGACGCTGGTTCCTATTCCTTTTCACACCCGGAAACCACACAGGTCCTATTCCTTTTCACATCCAGGATCCCCACGAGTGCCCCAGTTAGTCGCCTCTTACGACAAGCTCTCTGAGGAGCTGAGACCTATTCTTATCATGACCTGGAGTGTGCACAACGACACCTCAGGTCAATCCCGGGAGCCTCACGGGGCTTATGATTTAACGTCGCTTTTAACAATATTCCAGTCATATCACGACGATCCCATATCAGTCGCCTCCTACGACAAGCTTAGGGAGGCTGGAATTGCATTCTGTTTAATCAAATATCTTAGGACACTTTCTTGTCAATGTTTTTGGTGTCCATGTTAACATTATGAACACATCACGAATCAATCGCTCTCAAACAATCTGTTATGAGACTTTCTTTTCTTGCCTTCTTAATGCAACCACCATGTCCATATGGGATCAGGTCACTTTGTCCACAAACCAACTCGTCCCCAACTTCAGTCAAGTCGTCCCCAACTTTGAGTCAACTCGTCCCCAACCTTGAGTCAACTCGCCCCCAAATAAAAGTCAAATTTTACGGACAAATTTAATATTTCCTTATGAACTTTACATACATGCTATGTCCTATTATTGAATATTGATTGAAATTATAGCTCAGGGGTCGCTTCCCATACGGATTTCGCGGTCCAGCAACTCAAATTATTTAAATTTCACGGTATATTTCTTAGTTAAGATCTTTACAGGCGCTACATATTAGAATAAATAAATAGCAAAGATAATAATTTTATTACTTGCAATTTATTTTTGCTTTTTCTTCACTGAATCTCTTTCTGTTATACTTCTGGTCTGGACTTGTCCTGCAAAAGGTTGACTTAATTTTATAATCCAACAGCTCATCAACACCATCAAAGGTAAGCTTCGAAGGATATATTTCAATGGGCAGCATACTTAAGTTGATTGACTATCCATTGTTTTACTGAGTAGTCACTGACACTTCGTTGAACAATCGATGAGTAAACTAACAGTTGGAGTTAAGGAGCAAGTTGCCTTTGAGTTTTGAAATATTAGGGTCTAAAATCTAGAGTTTCCAAAGTAATGTCATTTATATGATGGCCGTATGATGGCCGAGAGGGACCATCGCGTCTTTCATTTCTAATTTAACGCGATGGAGCGATGGAGCGATGGAGCTATGCGATGGAACGATGGAGCTATGCGATGCGCGATGGAGCTATGCGATGGAGCGATGGAGCTATGCGATAAAAAGTCGCGCTATGCGATGCGCGATGAAGCTATGCGATGGAGCTATGCGATGCGCGATGAAGCTATGCGATGGAGCGATGGAGCTACGCGATGGAGCGATGGAGCTATGCGATAAAAAGTCGCGCTATGCGATGCGCGATGAGGCTATGCGATGGAGCTATGCGATGCGCGATGGAGCTATGCGATGGAGCGATGGAGCTATGCGATGGGGCTATGCGATGGAACTATGCGATGGAGCTATGCGATGGAGCGATGGAGCTATGCGATGGAGCTATGCGATGGAGCTATGCGATGGAGCTATGCGATGGAGCGATGGAGCGATGGAGCTATGCGATGGAGCTAGGCGATGGAGCTATGCGATGGAGCGATGGAGCGATGGAACTATGCGATGGGGCTATGCGATGGAGCTATGCGATGGAGCTATGCGATGGAGCGATGGAGCTATGCGATGGAGCTATGCGATGGAGCGATGGAGCGATGGAGCTATGCGATGGAGCTATGCGATGGGGCTATGCGATGGAGCTATGCGATGGAGCTATGCGATGAAAAGTCATTGCGCATGTTCGTTAGAAAACGAGGCTGAGTTGGACGCCATTATTCAACATTCTATGATGGCCGAGAAGGGCCATCGTGGGTTCGGCAGTAGAACATGAAATCTAAAAGGCGAAGATGCGAATTTACGATGCGAAGATGCGAAGTTACCTGTACAATAGGGACATATACGTTTATTCTAAATATGAAATACAGTCTATCTTATCTTCTTTTTTGAACCGAAAACCCGAAACCTGATAGTGCTCTATATTCTCTCCAACCATTCTATGTTCATGTGAACAGTTTCGTCGGAGGAATGGTCAAACTATATTGAATTAGATCTAGATGTGGACAGGACATTACTGTTAGCTGTGTATATGAATGTAGTATGGTAAAAAACGCGTCCACTGTTTTGAAGACGAGCCATGGCGATACAGGAATTTACACAATGAGAGCATTCAGAGCATTTTGACATTCAATGTAACGTTGTTTCTCAAATATATTAAAATAAGGCTTTTCGTCGACCAAAGCAATAATCTCCAATTAATTTCTGGCGACATTTTGAAGGGAAGGAGAAATTTGTCGCTTCAGTCGAATTAACGATCCAGGTTTTCTTTATTATGGAAATGAAGGAGTTGTGCAAATGTTTAAATACAGTCAAGTCGCCAGTTCCGATCTAGTGTCCGACCAACTTCCCGAAACATCCCTTCTTGCCACAACCAAGATAACGCGAAATTTCAAAACATTTGGTGCAGTCGAACAAGTTTGATCTTCCTTCCAATCTTGGTTAGGTCTATTTATATTATGCATTCATTGGTTTTGTTAGGAGAAATCTTGCAGAGCCACCCCATACACACGAATACATCGATCTGCGTACAAACACCACGACCTGTAGTCATGAAAAAAAAACGGTGTCGTCTGCCAGCGCTTCCGATCAAAGTGTTGATCAACCTGGGAAAGATTATGATGGTCAGTTGCATAAAAATGAAATTTATAGTTTATCAAAATGTGCCCCTATTCATACGGAGGATTTACTCTTAATTGTAACAAAAATATGACCACATTTGATGAACTATCAATTTCATTTTTATGCATCTGACTATCATAATCTTTCCCAGGTTGATCAACAGGTTGATCGGAAGCGCTGGCAGACGACACCGTTTTTTTGTGTTTTTTTTCTTCATGACTACAGGTCGTGGTGTTTGTAAGCAGATCGATGTATTCGTGTGTATGGGGTGGCTCTGCAAAGATTTCGTCTAACAAAACCAATGAATGCTTAATATAAATAGACCTAACCATGATTTGAAGGCAGATCAACGTGTTCGACTGCACCAAATGTTTTAAGAGTTCGCGTTATGTTGGTTATGACAAGAAGGGATGTTTTTCGGGAAGTTGGTGGGAACTGACAGTAGATCGGAACTGGCGACGTGACTGTATTTAAACATTTGCACTCATTCATTTTCATAATAAAGAAAACCTAGATCGTTAATTCGACTGAAGCGACAAATTTCTCCTTCCCTTCAAAATGTCGCCAGAAATTAATTGGAGATTATTGCTTTGGTCGACGAAAAGCCTTATTTTAATATATTTGAGAAACAACGTTACATTGAATGTCAAAATGCTCTGAATGCTCTCATTGTGTAAATTCCTGTATCGCCATGGCTCGTCTTCAAAACAGTGGACGCGTTTTTTACCATACTACATTCATATACACAGCTAACAGTAATGTCCTGGTTCGAATGGTTCGAGAGAATATAGAGCACTATCAGGTTTCGGGGTTTCGTTTCAAAAAAGAAGATAAGATAGACTGTATTTCATATTTAGAATAAACGTATATGTCCCTATTGTACAGGTAACTTCGCATCTTCGCATCTTCGCGCTTCGCATCTTCACATCGTAACTTCGCATCTTCGCCTTTTGGATTTCATGTTCTACTGCCTAACCCAAGACGGCCCTTCTCGGCCATCATGGAATGTTGAATGATGGCGTCCAACTCAGCCTCGTTTTTTAACAAGCATGCGCAATGACTTTTCATCGCATAGCCCCATCGCATAGCTCCATCGCATAGCTCCATCGCATAGCCCCATCGCATAGCTCCATCGCTCCCTCGCATAGCTCCATGGCATAGCTCCATCGCTCCATCGCAAAGCTCCATCGCATAGCTCCATCGCTCCATCGCATAGCTCCATCGCGCATCGCATAGCTCCATCGCATAGCCTCATCGCGCATCGCACAGCGCGACTTTTTATCGCATAGCTCCATCGCATAGCTCCATCGCTTCATCGCGCATCGCATAGCTCCATCGCATAGCCTCATCGCGCATCGCATAGCGCGACTTTTTATCGCATAGCTCCATCGCTCCATCGCATAGCTCCATCGCGCATCGCATAGCTCCATCGTTCCATCGCATAGCTCCATCGCTCCATCCCGTTAAATTAGAAATGAAAGACGCGATGGCCCCTCTCGGCCATCATACTCAAATAGTCTCTCTTAGCAACACCTTATTAGGCCGTGAGTTAAAATCAAACTCACAGCGAAATCAAACACATAACATACTCCATTGACCTACCACTGGCCTTTAATTATTCTTCGCAACAGAGACTGGAAAAAAATTAAAAACAATTCACTTCTCTGGCAGAGGTTGCCTAAAGGATCGGGACTATTTTAAAGCCCACCTGCATGCTGACATCTGGTCAGAAAATGTGCGCGTGTGCCGGCTCCTCTACATAGCAGAACAAGTTTTAGGTATGCAGGGAAAAATGGTAACGAAAACCTTCCTTTCCACTTCTGGCCAACTGACTATTATAATTCTTTAGCCACATGAATTTCCAAGCCATTTTCCAGAGTATGTATCTGAGTCGCGCAGTGATATCTCAATTCCATATCTTGGGAATGACAACACACTACTCTTCCAGTTTACGAATAAGCCATATATAGATTCGACAATGTTGCGCGGAGAACGTCTTATGTAGTCGGACGAGAATAGATTCAAGAATTTCCAAAACGACTGACAATGCTTGTAAGGGTTTAAAGGATCTACAGAAACTGATCACTTTGGCTGACATCCTCATTCTGTTTCCCCCGAGAAAGAAACAATCTATGCGTAATTTCGTTCTCTTTGGCTGGGTTTTATCAGTGTAAGAACACACTAGTACGATAAGGCGTGTAGATGGCTTCAGGCTGGAATTAATAGTAGAGACAGGTCGATTGGGGTTGGCGCTGACTTACGTGTCGCGATAAATAGACAGTCCACAATGAATTCCCTGATCAGACAAGGCACATTTGAAGTTTATCATCCTTCATTTCCTAATGCACAGTTTTCATCGAATAGGCCACGAATCCTCTCGCTTCTTAGACGATTGGCATGTCTGCTTCAATTACAGGCTCTCGTGTCGCTCAAATCTTCGCGGAACTCGGCATATTGCCCCATACCACCAAGCGCACGTTTGGTGTTGAATTATAATTAGATTGTTTGAGAACCAATTCGAGTCAAGCTCACTTTAGAAACGAAGACCAAAATAGAGTGCATTAAATATTCATGGTGTTCAAAGAAAACGAAGCTTGAATAACCTTGGCAACAAGTGGATTCAGGAATACGAACAAATTCCCCCGAGATATTGATGTTTAATCCATTAATAGAGCAACTGTTCCTAAATTAATTGTTTAACGATTTTCGTACAAAGCTGTTCATAAAAAAAAAACAATATTGAAATAAGAAATTTTTTATGCGTATTTACGAAGAATCCAATCAGGGTGATATAATTCTATACATTCTGTCTTGGCCAAAGCCAATGTGCGTTGTACTGCCTGATACGTGGACCTGTTGACTATATGTGTGTATATTTATTGTGTAATGGTTTGGCAATCTATTCTCCTTTGAGAAACACTTATTGGGGTAAGCTGAGACTTCATAATATCATTTTATAATAGCCAAATTATTCTGAGAACCTCTGCTTACATCAGATCAGAACCCAACTCCGATGGGGAGTAGAATAAACATTTTTCTATGAGAAGGTGATTTAAGGTCGTACCTAACCGTTTAATTGAAAAAATACCGATGGTATGTTAACCGTATATGCAATGTAGTTGGTGATCATTAGCATTCACCAAAATAATCTTCATATTGTGCTGAATGCAAATATGATACCTTTTTATACAAACTGTCAACAGACTGACTCTGTTGACATACAGTACTAAAACTACTCTAAAAAAACTAAGTTCCCTGCAACAACCTACACTGTATTACAAATGAATATTAGATTGGAAAGTATTTTATACATATTTTTCATATATTTGTTCAATGCTCACAATCAAGCAAGTCAGACTGACATGGAAGATATTCCAAAGTGGTGCCGGATTTGTCTAAGGCAGGTCCCCCGAAAACAATTTGTATTTATTGAGAAACTCACAGGACAGAAGAAGGTTTACCAGTTTTGTGAGGTTTATTTTCAACCTCCTACTGCTTATTGTCATTTGTGGGGCTCATCAGGTGCTTGGTCTTGCATGAAGCTTTGTCCGTCACACATCTGCTATTTTTCGTACAATAGAGGAGATATCCTAGCTTTGTTACTCTGGCGTAACTTTCACTTGAATATGACAATATATATATTGATATGTAAAAAAATATATATAAAATACTTCCCTATCTAATATTCATATTTCATAAAGTGTACATTATAGAAGGGATTTTATGCTATTTTTAGAACTAGATTTCAACAATGAGTGTTTTCTCGTTATTGATTTCTACTAACAACGCTTAGAACCTTTGTTTCTGCAATTATACTCAGTATTTTACACCTTTTGCATAAAGTGATGTCATATTTGTAGTCAACATGGTATAAAAAATATTTTGGTATATCATACACGTCACCAGCTATATTGTACATGCGGTTATCAGACCACCTGTAGTTTTTTTAAATACTGGTACCGTGCTCCTGAAGCAACCCCTTAAGCTATGTGATAAATAAAAGATCACATCTGGCTTATAATTCCCAGATTCTTATTTTGTATTTAGGTTTAATATTGTTACATTCAATGGGACCTGGGAAATTACTTTCTGTATGGGCCTATACTTACTTGAATTGAAACGTGAATTGACACGAACAGAAGCTATATACAGAAAAATCTAAAGTGGAAATCCTAATTTTTCCACCAATTAAACAAAAATCAGGTGTCCGATACCTATACTAAAGGCCACCACTAGCTATATGTACTTCGGTTGGATATCTATGTGGTTTTGCCGTAGCATAGTACATATTAATGATATAGAAAATTACTATCTGCAAAGGTGCAGTGTAGTGTCCATTTATAGCAACAGCCTGGTCGTCGTTCGCTTGTAAATGTGAATTATGCAAAAAGGTAAGCGCTCACCACATAAACTATAAAGGTATAACCCTCATTTACAAGGTTAGCATAACCGATGTTAAACTAGGTTCCTCACCAATTGTAGGTGTATGTCCCCAAAATAGCTTTCCAAACCGAATTTAACCATCTCATCTCGATTGAGATTGGACCTAAGACAAACCAAAACCGCCTGACAATGCTTCTAAGAGATTGTCCCTGCAAGATGAATTTTGAGATACAAGACAAACTACTTAAGGATTCATTTAGAAAGTGGTCGCTTGGTCAGTATCCACATTGATATTTGAACGATTCGCCAGTACTAAACCTTTTTCGCTCTTTGGTCAGCTGAAATATTTTATGAACGTATTGGTAGGGAAGATCCTCCTTTCAATCCTAATGCACAGTTTTCATCGAAAAGTATAGAACCCCGTACGTTTCTAAGGCTATTGGCATGTTCAGCTCAATTACAGACTACCGCGTTTCTCGAATCTTCAGGTAACACGGCATATTGTTCTAACCAGTCGCACGTTCATTAATAAATTGATTCCTTGTTAACCACTTTTGGTACTGTGGCTCAAACTACAAGTCCAAACGAGGTCAATTTAGCATGGCTTTATTTACTGTACATGAATATCAAGTCTAATACTAAACAGATGGATTTGAGGGGTAGGCAAAGTTCTCAGTTTGAATCGCTAAAATTACAAGCGTCTAGTCCGTCATTCATAATTCAGCCGTCGTCCATTAGAGAATATCCGCGTCCATAATCCAAAGACATATTCCATATAACAGTATTATAGTCACGAATCCTAATCAGCTATTTTAATTATCGCCATTAATCAGGCAATGGAAACTAATGAAACAGGAGTCTTATGATCCTTCAAGGGGATTCAATCAAGGTGATGAAATATCCTCAATCTTATTTTCTCAATATCTCTTATAAAATTAATGCTGGTCTAATAAGTTTGTTTTATTATTTGGCAGTTTGTTGGAAAAATTGTTTTCTTTGAAACACTTCCAGGATAAAATGACACTGGATATAGCATCTCCAACTAACAAATCATTCTGAAAGTAGTAAAATAAGCTATTTACCTGAAAACAAGAAAATAGGAATCCGATTTGAATAAGAAGTATATTTTATTCGGCAGAACTATTTTCATTCGGTTGGATCAATAAATACTGCTTCCGGTGTGCAATTTGGTTTTGCCAAATAACACCAAAATTTTATGGGGCGCGCATAGCCATATATCAGCTTAAAGTTTTAAATGTATAGCTGGAAAATATTATATGATAGACCTTCAAGCTTCATCAGCTGTTAATCAGTGTTCTCTTCGCTCGTATACTGTATTCAAATATGAACTAAACAAGTCAGGTCAATAGCAAGATATACATGTAAGCCTTAGACGATTTCCAAGGCTTTGGTGCAAGGATATCACACTTTTGCTGTATTTTTATCCACCACCGATTAGCTGAAAGTACAATATATGTCCTATAGTCGTTTGGCTAAGAAATAGATTATACACGAACCATTGTAAGTTCAGTTTTACAGTGGAATCATTTTAAGAAATACTTGGATAAATTGTCTTTCATATATATTTCTCAATAATTGGCTACGATAGGACAATATATTTAGTAATAATAGGGAAAAAGGAATGCCTTCATACGGCCATGAATAGTCAGAATTTTACCGTAATCATCTACGTCTTGGAGGAATAAAACTGTGAATTCTT
>JAVTVY010025690.1:0-10496 GCA_036873755.1 Hanleya hanleyi
CACCATTGAATAACATGACAGTTATTTTTCCGATGTGGTTGTCGCTGCTATGGAAATGGGCCTTTACATGGTGCAATAAAGATAAGGAATACAGTGCTAGACACCACACTAACAAGTTCCTGTTGTTTCTCAGCAAAATGCATTGAAGCAACAGGAACCTGTACCCACCCAACCACCCGCCAAAAGTTAACAGAAACAGATAACGAACGGAACTCACAAACACAATACATGACCTCGTCTCATGACAGGCATATCAAAAATAATTTAAACTACGTTGTGCTAGAATCATAATCCATATCTGTGCCAAATTTGAAAGAAATCCATTGGAAAGTTGACTAAATAATGGAAGTGAAGAGGAAGAAGTAAGGCGAAGAAGACTAAAAGCATTCCCCAGAGGTTTGCCAGCTACATGTACATGTACAGCGGACATGGCTGCCCTGTACAACACATATTAATCTGATTGAAGCAGGTATCTTAATTTGACAATCGTGTTATGAACTACAATCTTCATCTCAATCATTCATGACATTATTCCAGTTAGTATTGTATGCAGTAAACACTGACTGCAGCCAATCCAAATAAAGGTCAGGTTGTTTACACGATTGTGGTGACCAGTACAAGTGAAATGTGCATCACATCTACCTGTCTTTGTAATAACCAACCTGATTGGTCAATTAAGAATTTTGAATAGAGACAGAGTCATTTTATTGGTTTCTAGATGCAGAAGTACTTAAAAATTGAATGTTTGAAGAGGTCAAGGAAGGCCTGTGTAATTTAGAAACACATCTTCACATAACCAAGTCAAACAATAGTATCTTGTCTGAATACCACACATATTCTCATTGGAATACAGTTTGGCGATGTCATAGTAGTATAAATATTCCATGGTCCATATTAGGAGAAGTGCCCCTGTATGACCTCTTTAAAATTCAAATTTGATTGGCTATTCGAAGGATATGAACATTTCCTGACTGAAAAGCAATGCAACTACTGCTTGCCATATTTGGAGATCACACAGAGATCAAAGAAAACCATTGCTGCGCAGTCATGGTAAGCTCGTATCTTGATTGGATTTTTGACACCACGTGAAGAATTTACCCCATAAACCAGGTGAAGGGAAATGACGGGACATTAGTAAATTATTCAACTTGTAAGGTGACGATGATGGAACCACTGATGCCTGTTCCTCTTATTACTACAAGTTTGAAGTTCAAATCTATTGATTATTTCTGTCATTTTGCATACAAAGATGTAAATAATTCAGGTACCCTAGTAGCAAATATCGTAATAACGGCCTATGAGACTTTGTAATCTGGGTTTAACGACCCCATGAATCTTGTTACCATGGCCGGGATAAACCTTTCGTAAACATATCATTTTTTGATCTGCACCACTTAGAGGTCCAATACCTTGTTGCCATAGTAACAAAAAGACAAACACTTTCACAGTTCTCTCTTGTGGCCTCTCAGAATGTGTCAATTATCCGGACTGGGAGATGGAGATTTCATGAACAGAAGCACTTTACTATGAAAATATCCCAGTCACCAATGTTTACATTACACTTCATCGTTGTCATTATTACCAACCTTTGCCTCTCCACATCACCAGTACCTGTCTAATTTCACAGTCATAACAGCTGATATCAGGGAATAATACCTCCTACAGAACCAATCACTCTATGGTATCAAGGGTATCAAATGGCGAGAGAAGTATTTTACAACAGTCTCTAATGTTGGTCAAATCTGTGAGAACTGTTGATCGCTCTGCGAGAATCTGTACATCTTCATTTTATCAAGCTAATTTCTACGTGCAAACTTCGAACTTCCCTTGATATATCTGGCTCCCTTCAATCTTCAAATAACTTATAATTAGACACGAGACGTCACTGACCTCGAAACCATTTGAATTTTGAAATGTGTCCTAGAAGAGCGTTATTGATTGGCTGACCTATAGTTTGGGCCATCGCAATCACCATATTAGGAGGAATGACGCCGCCACTTGAGGATGATGTCACTCTACACAAAATCGGTGTGTAGGTTCTGATTGGTTCGTCGATCATTCGAAGGTGAAATTTACACCTCGGATTTTGAACACTGAACAGGTTAGGGGAATCCCACTCTCTAAAATGGAGGTAAAAAAAGGTCGTTTTCGCTCAATAAATCAGTTCACATAATGAATTAAGCAAAATCCTCTTGAGGCGCATACAGACATATCTATCTGCATTAAATGGTAGTAAAAAGTAAATTGTCATCTATCTAATTTGCATAATAATAGGCCAAACATCCTTCGCGCTGTTTAAATAACATTGGTTGGTTCTTCACATGGCAAATAAATTTTATGACATGGAACAATAGCTAAATCAATGCGCCTGAAATTTTGATGCATTGGTTAAGAAGGAATGTAAAGTTATTGACCAAAAACGACCTTTTTCACCTCCATTTCAGAGAGCGGGATCGCCCTAACCTGCTGAAGGTGGCCAGATAAATCAAGGCAGATTCAAAGTGGGAACGTAGAAATTGGCTTGATAAAATGGAGATGGAATCTGTATTGCCCGAGTAAATGTGCGAGTGATTACTCTCTAGGTCACTTTCCATTACATCTCCAGTTCCCAGGAGAGTGATCAAAAGCTCTTCTGGAGGAGAAGTGGTCATGACACTCTCCTTAAACCGTGACTATTACCAGCAGATTGTTTACCTTTATACATCGCTGCTACCTCAAACATTAAGGTCTTCTCATGCAGATTCCCTACATTGGTGTGTACAAAAAAAATTGCGAATGTTTCTAAGCAGGTTGCCGTAGTTACTGACCATTTCCGTCCTGAAGGCGAGCTCTCTCTCCAGTGTGGACAGGTGAGAGAAGTGGCGGTCACTCTCAAACATATGAGCCTGGTGATTTCTGAAATCAAATACAACTAAACATCACACCACATGTGACAATCATCAGCATGTTCAGGACATTGTCAGTGGCAAATACAGTTTTCTAATTTGGGCACCCTTTCCAGCCCTCTAATTTGGGCTAAATTAAGGTCCTTGAGTGGAATTACATGTTAGGAGATCCTGGATTGTCCACAAAGTCCTCAAACTGATTTTTGTTGGTCTGAACAGAATACAGAATGCCCAGATGCTATCTGGTCAATTCTTTTTCAATCCTGGAAGAAATCAAAAAGTCTGTAATTTGGGCTTTTTGGAGACGAGCTGTAATTTGAGCACCTTTAAAGGGTAGCAAAACAGGCCTGTATTTCCCCTGATTGTGTTAACCCTACATACATCACCCTATTTTACGTTTTGATTCATTATGAGCAATTTTAAATTTGACTGGAAAGACGAATAGTGATTACAGACAGCCAAATGTCTTTGTGATACATGTACTGATTAACAAAGAATAATGGGAAACTTCAGATTCTGTAATTGCCACTTCCTGTTTGTCCACTCCGGCTCAGTTCAGTTATACCGATCAACTGACAGAACTACCACTTCCTATTTGTCCACTTCGGCTCAGTTCAGTTATACTGATCAACTGACAGAACTACCACTTCCTATTTGTCCACTTCGGCTCAGTTCAGTTATACCAATCAACTGACAGAACTACCACTTCCTATTTGTCCACTTCGGCTCAGTTCAGTTATACCAATCAACTGACAGAACTACCACTTCCTATTTGTCCACTTCGGCTCAGTTCAGTTATACCAATCAACTGACAGAACTACCACTTCCTATTTGTCCACTTCGGCTCAGTTCAGTTATACCAATCAACTGACAGAACTATCACTTCCTGTTTGTCCACTCCGGCTCAGTTCAGTTATACCAATCAACTGACAGAACTACCACTTCCTGTTTGTCCACTTCGGCTCAGTTCAGTTATACCGATCAACTGACAGAACTACCACTTCCTGTTTGTCCACTTCGGCTCAGTTCAGTTATACCGATCAACTGACAGAACTACCACTTCCTATTTGTCCACTTCGGCTCAGTTCAGTTATACTGATCAACTGACAGAACTACCACTTCCTATTTGTCCACTTCGGCTCAGTTCAGTTATACCAATCAACTGACAGAACTACCACTTCCTATTTGTCCACTTCGGCTCAGTTCAGTTATACCAATCAACTGACAGAACTACCACTTCCTATTTGTCCACTTCGGCTCAGTTCAGTTATACCAATCAACTGACAGAACTATCACTTCCTGTTTGTCCACTTCGGCTCAGTTCAGTTATACCAATCAACTGACAGAACTACCACTTCCTGTTTGTCCACTTCGGCTCAGTTCAGTTATATCAATCAACTGACAGAACTACCACTTCCTATTTGTCCACTTCGGCTCAGTTCAGTTATACCAATCAACTGACAGAACTACCACTTCCTATTTGTCCACTTCGGCTCAGTTCAGTTATACCAATCAACTGACAGAACTACCACTTCCTATTTGTCCACTTCGGCTCAGTTCAGTTATACCAATCAACTGACAGAACTATCACTTCCTATTAGTCCACTTCGGCTCAGTTCAGTTATACCAATCAACTGACAGAACTACCACTTCCTGTTTGTCCACTTCGGCTCAGTTCAGTTATACCAATCAACTGACAGAACTACCACTTATAATTTATCTTTCGTCATATTTTCATGATTGGGCAAGACTCCCATTGCAACCTGCCTACCATGTCTACCCACCCACTGTTTTTCAAGATCATTGAGCCCACTAAAAAAATTCAGTGTTTAATAAAAGTTCAGTGTTTAATGAGTATTTAAACTCAAATTGAATCAATGGTGATACAACACTCACACTCCCAGAACATTCCAGGCCAATCATTCATACACTCACGCTCTCGGAACATTACAGGCCCATCACTCATACACTTGTGCTCTCGGAACTTTCCACTCCTATCATCATGGAGACTGACGAACAATTGAGAAAGCAGACGGCATGAAATGTATATATATGGAGTTGGTGGTAGAAGCTACAGCAGCTGAAAATGTCTTTACATCCATACAGGCCTCATTTTAAGGTGGTAACCTGTTTTCAGGTTGCCTGGAGGTTGCCATATGAAAAATAGTTTAAACCTATTTTCAGGTCCCCATAATTTTGACTGATAATATGACAATTGGTTAATAATTATACAATAGGTTGCCATAGGTTACCAGTGTAGATGCACTCCTTAAATTGAGGACTGCCATAGCTGACAAGACAAAGTTCAAATAAGTCACCTTAACCTGTTATGTGCTGAAAATTTTCTAAAGTAGTTCCATTATATTACGAGCCTGCTGCATTCTTAAAGTATGATTAGGAGATGAACTCACCTATGCAACAAACCAAATGCCACGGCTGAAATAGAAAATAAATAAAGTCCAATCATCCGCATTTTCATTGAAACAAATGAACAGTGGGCCAGGCATATTTAATATAGCTTAATGTCCCTAGAAAAACATTTTAACATTGAACTCTGCCAGAATGAATGACAGAACTTTTGGAATTAATAGCTTACTCCTTTGGGGTGATTTTAAGCCTATTTGAATAAAACCCAAATATTGGCATTTTCACACGGTGTGGGACATCTCCTCCTGAGGTCCCTACCTATCTCTGTACTAGAAAGGTGAGTTTGAGAAAGCCTGGTGGTAGAACCCAGTTGCCTCCCCTTCCCTTCTGGGTTTTATATCGGAAACCAAAGTGTGCTGTATTTCTGACTGAACTATGTTTCCATACATTCGATATCTAGATTATGAATGTACCTGCCAGTTATGTTGCTGTTTAACTATTTGTGCCAGACCAGTTATTTCAGTGACACTTACAGACTTCTTGGTTGATTTACGTCAATGACGTCATGTGCTCATGGATTTATCGTAAAACCCCATTAATGAAATGTTTATGACCAACAGTTTGGGTTTTTTTTACACGTTTTTTTATTTTCCTGCATTGCAAAGTCACATAATAGCAATGGTCACATGATCATTTTCTTTATGTTGTGTTTCGATGTACATACAACATGAGCAGACCTGAGCAGGGAATATGAAGTAGGCCCCAAATACTCTTTTAAGTTAAAATTGATCAGGGTTTCATCTACAAAATTAGAGCACGAGCCTTCTACTTATCAAGGTTGACTTTCTTTCATCTTTTAGTTTTAATACAAAATAAAATACCATTGAAGCAAAATTAAAAAAAAAAAAAAAAAAATATTTGTGTGTGTGTGAAAAACTTGCGATTTGATTTTTTGTGACGGGGTCGAAATTTGACCCCAAACATGCCAAACTGCCCCTAGATCCTCCGACTGTCTGTGTAGAAAAATGTGACATGCATGCGCATTTGGTCAGTATCAATTTTGCTCCACATATGCACACATGAAGCATATTCTATTATGTCGGAGAGTTTTTGGTTTGGTGTATCTGCCTATTTTAATGGCTAACTCATGAGCACAGGGATTCATAGAAGTCCAAATTTTTACTACCCACTATAAAATATTGAGTTCTTTTTATGCTCAAATTGAGTTTTTCCAAGTTTTTACGGCCCAACCACAAGTTGATATTGAGTTTTTGAATGTTTTTACCACCCTACCAATTAAGATATGAACAAATAGTTTCTGTAGTACTAAGGTGAGCTATCTAATGTGATTTGGATAATGGTCATCTGAATGACAAAAAAACACATGTTCTGTATTGTAACTTGCTCACTTATTTTAATAGATTTCATTTTTTTGGACCTCGTGTTTGTAGCAACACCAACAGCGGTAAGAGATCACAAACTATCATAAACATTCAAAGATAATTATCATATAACGCTTGCAAGAGACGCTATAAAATCCTTAAATCATCAGCGGATTTTCACGTAAGATGTAGCAGCTGTCAAGCAGAATGATGTCTTGAACTCGGACTTCTACTTTACGTCCATCGCATGGTTGCCGTCGAACTTCAAAACAAAGGAACTGCAGGGGTAGAATTTCGCAAAATTTTGCGAGAATCCAGTTGGATTCTTAGTGGCTTAGTTTGCGAGAATCCAAAGAATCCAAATTTGCGGAACCAAGCATTTCGTGACCAGTTGCCATTTTCACTAGTGCTAGTTACTGCACAACTAGATGTAAACTTCTCAATGGGAAAATTGAAATCGCCTCATTTATTCTGAGGAGGGTGGTTAGCACACATATAATAGCACAAATTAGTTCAGGCGAGTGATTATCTCCATTGATGAGCAGTATTCAACCTAAACATGTTTGGTAAGTGGTAAGTATATACTCTTAATTTTATTTTATTTGTATCTTTGTATTGCATATGAAACAAATATTGGAATTGTTTGCATTGCAAAAAAAATAAATAAATAAATAAAAATCTGGCCACCTGCTGCATTCCCTGACAAGCAGTAAATCAACAATTGTTATTAATGAACCTTTAAATAAAGACTAGGCTATGGATTTATATGAGATACGCAAAAACATTGAAAAATAAGGAAATTCCAGATATTTTTGTACCACATTTTCTCATTTCATACCATGATGGTTTTTACAGTGAAAGATAAAAATTACCAACAAAAAATCAAGAGTCACGGACATAAACAAGAAATGCAATGCCGTTAAATTTAAAATCTAGACCTCAAATAAACCGACTTCTGAAGAAATGCGTGTTCTCAGTGTAAAGTGCTAGACCGCGTTGTTGTTGTTGTTCATGACGGGTATCATACACGCAATGTCTACTTTGATTCTACTTTGCCCGATGTTCTGTCTTAGGGAAAATTGTTTGTCATTCTAATTATGAACGAATCCTAATCAAATTCATCTGCTAAATGATATGCAAAATGTCCCAGGTTTCATTTTCACCCTCGTGTACATTCCGTCTGCTGACCGCGTGTTCGCCTTCAATTCCTTCATATAGACTGTTTTCGTCTGTTGGGTTTAACGTAGGTAGCTGTGATCCAGCAGCCGAGCGAAGGAGAATTCACTCATACCTTCAGCGCCAGTCGGGAACCATTACAGAGAGTATTCGAGGCTCCCAAAAAATAATCGAGCAAAGGTCTCCGAGGTTTAGTTAGCGCATTACGTCAGCAAAACATGTGAAAACCGCCACTTCCGTTTGTGTACGTTTCGCAGAACTCGCGGAGACGGAAATTATTTCTAGAACTGGAAATCCCCAAACGTTCGAAGACAAATTGTCGAAGGATCGGCGACGATTTTCACATCACTGAAATAATTTGCACCATTTCGAGTATTGAGTTTTCGTCAAAAACATTGAGTATTTCTTGTCCAAAACGTACACTTTTGAGTTTTTTGCTGTCTATATTCAGTTTTTGACATTTTTTTTCTACCGTTTAACGGTAGTAAAAACGGACGTCTATGAATCCCTGGAGCAGGGAGTCTAATTTTTGATAAAGCAATTCTGTGAGATTGATTTGGTAGTTCTAGATATTAGTTTCATGTTGGAATATTTTGTATTCCTTATATAAATCAAACTTGTGATTATGTTGTACCATGCATCTCCAGTGATTTTGAAATGAAGACTGGGGTGGGGCTGAATTAACTTGGGGGAGAAAAGGAAGGTGGGGGATTGGCCTGTGGAAAATTGGCCACAGAAACTAATCGTCGAGAACTGCTAAACCTTCAATTGAGGTAAAGGTCGCTGCGGCCCGACAGTGACACTGTCGATTTATATATTTATACATATGTTTGATTTATACACTGTGACAGATGTTGTTGTTGTTGTATTAGGCCTATCGATTTCCGAATGTTTCATCTTACCAACAACTAAAACGACACCAAAGTAAGAGTAATTTCCATCTCTCCATTTTCCTTTGTCTTTGTCTCCTTCTCTGACATCGTTACGCCTCGTCAGCCTGCTCTTATTAGAATTACCGGACCTTGTTCCGTGAGAATTATTTTCGGAGGTTTGATTTTGGTGCCTACGTTTTGGCGCCATCTTGAAATGTCATCAATGCAAACTCGGTAATTTCCGATAAAAATCGGATACACGTTTCAAAACAAATTTAAAATTTTAAAATGAACAAACTTTACACTAGCTGAATTAGATTTTAGAAAATGACTACAGAAATTGAAAACATATGTTTCAATTGATATGAATTATCCCTGGTTGCATTCGGAAATCTCCGGACAGGTGCCCGTTTCCGAAAATGGGAATTCTCGAGATGTAGCCATAGCAACGCGATAGTTGACATATGCTCGGCCGCGTGGTAGTGATAACGAAAGTATCACAGTCAACTGAGCACTCCGGAAAAGACCTGAAGATATGCTTGTAGCTGTAGTGTGAAGTATCAGATTATTTGGAAGCGTTTATACTGAGTCTATAGGTTGAAACTGTGTAGAGTAGAAAGATCCGACTAAAATGGCAGAAAAAGTTTTGTGCACTGACCGTATCCGACCAGACTTCAGCACAATAATGAAATCTGATGGAAATGCTGGCAAAAACAGTATGCAACAAATAGAAGAGAAACGCAGGTTACGTCATATGAAATTCCCTACACTCGTAGGGCGGGCAGATTTTGACTCGTTCCAAAAGGAAATACGACAGTACTCTGGGTATCGAAGATGGAACGATGAAGGAGATTTTCGAGCTAATGCCCCGTTCAGAGATTACGACAACATAATTGACCCTGTTTCTGGATTTGTCAGTGCTGGCGGTGATGTTGACCGAAGAACTGGTCACTCGAAAATTAAGTCCCTTGTACAGTTGAGAGATACACCACATTCATCGATTCCCGTTCAAAAACATTCAGTGAGGTCGCAGAGTGCAGGGGACCCACTCCAGACCTCAAAGAGTTTGCAGTATGAACCAGGCATGCCCACTTTATGGAACAGCCAAAAAATCTCAGATGCGAGAATAAGGGCGGATTTAGGAGGTAGTGTATTAATTAAATTTTTGATTACTTATAATTAATTACTGATCCATATATATGTATATTCGTCATTCATATGTCAAGAAAATGTATTTTGATATGCACAGAAAACATTTATGCAGTAGCTGCCCTATATTGACAGTTTAAGCTTATGCAGCATTGTGAAAGATACAGGGCATGGACAGATATATAAGGCTTTGAGCTTAGGTCCACACATATACAAAATTTTGTAGAAACCAAAATTTTGGTTAGCGTATGTCAATAACAGAATCTATACCGGTACTGGTACTTCAACATGAAAGTAAAGTGTTCTTCTTCTTCTTCTTTCAGGTTGGACGAGCGACAAGGATCCTAGAATTAATGAGGTCACCAAACTTAGGGGAAGTCAGGTAATTAGTTCACTGATAATCATTTCCACTGTCTCAGTGAAGGTCAGTGACAGTGGCAATGAGGCTGTGTGTTCAAGTTTCAGTGACGTCGTGCTGAAGATCGTCATGTCTTGGAATATGTCTCATGAATGCCCACGCTGCTAAAACATTAAATAGATCCGTCCACATCAGACCTCATATCCAACTGGATAATGAGACTGAATTCAGTCTAGGTTATTTGTCTTCTGATCATGTACATGTAGAGTGGAGTCCACTTAAGGCCGCTAATAATTAATGCTTCGTT
>JAVTVY010025691.1:0-10262 GCA_036873755.1 Hanleya hanleyi
TAAGACAGTATAATGCACCCACAGAAAAGCCGTTTGAATTCCCTCCTCGATCACTGAACGCTAGCACGTGGCATTCCAGTACATTCTACCAAATCAAGAAGCCTCTCGAATATGCATTACATCATCTGGCCTAGATAGGCCTAATCTTCTAGAAAGATCGAAGTGACCAAGCCACGTAAACAAGCTTACATAGCTCTATTATTCGAGAAATATCCACAGTGTCTAATAATAATACCATGACTCCATACAGTGAGTTTACCATGTTAAATTATCTTTGTTAAATACCACCTTTTACAGTGAACACATTTTTAAGGCCACCTCCGAAGGGGAGGGGGCCTTCTTGGAATGGGTTTAGTGTATACTCCAGTCATGCTTGGTTTCCAAAAATTTCCGAGAAAACGAATCAGAATTCAGAGTTCAAATCCCTGGATGAAATGTAGAGGTTTTGATCTAGCTTGGCATTGAATTTGGGCTGTCTCAGATCAACGGAAGTTTTTCAAGCCCAAATTGCTTGAAAATTTCACGAAACCGGAAGTTTCAAAAACGTTTCAACAACAACAACTGCACAGAAACCACTGCGCGCATGTAGATAGGATTGTCTCGGATCGTGGAGAGTGATAGTGGGAGAGTGACATTTTCATATTTTTGTTATCCCTGGGGCTAGAGGGCTGAAACTTTGAATACTATATATTGGAATCAAGCTCCACCAGAAAACGTAAAATCTATTCTAAACATGACCGTCAATTTGACGTCACAGTGACGTCATTTTCTCGGAAGTCATTTTTCGTGCTATTTTTCGAAATAGCCAAATACGTACCTTCCAGAAACCATGTCATTGCCAACTTTGTGTACTATACCCTATGCAAATATTGTACGCTCAAAATTATCGAAAAGTCAGTAAGTTTCAGCTCTCTGTATTCCTTTTTTGTCCCATTGCTACAACTAACAGTTTGGGATGGAAACCAAGGGGGGAGGGGGCACCAGCAGCTCAGACAATTTTGAAATAGAAAGACGTTCAATTCAACAAGAAAATCATCAATCTGAAATGCTGTTTTCCTCTACCAAGCAGGTTTATGAAATATGGCGAAAAGAAAACCAACAGATTATAGACTATGTTTGAAATGTCAAACAGATGGTGATTTAGTGAAGAAACCCGAGGCTGCTTCATACGAGCGTTTTTACATCTCTGCCCGATTGGGATCAGGGGTATTGTTGTCGCCTCATCTGTCCGTCTGTCCAAGCGTCTGTTCTTCCGTCATCCTTTCGTTAGGAGTCCATATTTTGAACTACTGAAGGCAGGTCGACGAAACTTCTCTCCAATATAGCATGTAATATGTAGATGTGCCATTTGTATGTTTCATTGGTCAGGTCATCGTCTGTCTGAACACTTTTCTGGTTCAATGGTTTAATTCCAACCTTATCTATTATGAGCCTTCTTATAGTACCGTAAGTTTCTAAAATCCAGTGGTGGTCAAATCACTTACATAATAATTTTCCTGTGTTCAACAATCTTTTCTTTCCATTCTACTTCCAAAATATTCATGGAATGTTTGATCTGATCTAAATAAATCTACGTATTATATCAATATATGTTTCAGCAAGAGGTGTGGACAGGGGAGATAACCACATGGAGAATTAAGCTGTAATGTGCTGAGAAATGTAGTGCAAGTTTACATCTCCAGTTTAAGTCTCCACAACGCTTTCTGTTCATGAATTGCCGTTTACCCATTACTCATTTGGCTTTAATTATGCTTCAGTTGTAATTTGTGAAATTTTCACGCCTTGGGAACACATATAAATAGGACTTTGGTATCCATTCGTGGCTATTTTCTTTACTAAGGGTCATGGACCTTACAGATCTATGTTTGCAGAATACAGAGGCTTTATTTCTGAATGAAACACTGAATATAGCCAAAGTTTACTGGCTATATCTTCTGAATAAGTGTATGAAATAACTTAAAGATGTATTAGGTGTGCATGAAATGAAACTATTCAACTTGATAACAAAAGTAGATTGTAATTTATCAACAACAAAATGTGTCCTCGCCCGTAGTTAAGTGAAAGCTATTCCATGAGAAAATATGAACAATATGCGAACAGTTCAGCATTCATTTTGGGATCTGCACAAAAGCGCCAGCGAACAAAAACTCCTCGGACAACCATCCGACATTTAGTTTCAGTTCAGGCCAATAACATCATAACTTTACAGATTTTTCTTCACAGCTATGTGAATACTTTTTTATACCCCCAGTACGTAGTTGGGGGTATACTGGATTCCGCTCGTCCGTTCTTGTGTCCATCCATCCATCGCTTCGTCGACCTGAAATTTATTTTCAGGCGTTGAGAACCACCCATCGGAATCTTCTCAAATTTGGTATGCATTCACCATGCCATGATTAGTCGCTTGGGGTTGCGTTTCACCCACATGTACCTACAGGTGGCACCACCTGGTGGCAAAATCTTAATTTGATTGCCGGGCAATCACTTGAGAAACGCTCATCGATTTCTTCTCAAATTTGGTATGTATATATCATGCCATGAACTGTGTCCCGCCTACTTACACACAGCCACTTGGTGGCAAAATCTGAAATTCGATTCCGGGCAATAGCTTGAGAAATGGTCCTGGGATTCTTCTGGAATTTAGTATGCATATACTATGCCAAGTCACTTGGGATCGCCCACTTGCACCTACAGATGGCACAACCTGGTGGCAAATCTAAGTTTGGTTTCCAGGCAATAACTTGAGAACCGCTCATCGTATTCTTCTCAAATTTGGTATGCATATGCCATACCATGACATGTTACTTGGGATTGAGTTTCGCCTACTTGCGCCTGGAGGTAGTACTACCTGGTGGCAAAATCTAAAATGAATTTCCAGGCAATAACTTGAGAACCACTCATCGGATAATTTGATATGCATAACCATGTCTAGAGATGTCGATTGTGATTGCGTTTTGTCGACTTGCGCCTACGGACGGCGCTATCTGGTGGCAAAATCCAAAATTCGTTTCTAGGCAATAACTTGAGAACTGCTCATCGTATTCTTCTCAAATTTGGTATGCATATACCATGCCTTGAGTTGCCGCTTTTGAATGTGTTTCGCCCTCTTGTGCCTCTTGTGGCAAAATCTTAATTTGGTTTCCGGTCAATTACTTCAGAACCTTACTACTTCAGAACCCCTTATCAGATTCTTCTCAAATTTGCTATGCGGATGCACTGGGATGTCACTTGTGATTGTGTTTCGCGCATTTGTGTCTATAGGTGGCCTTTACAAAGAGTTCACTACATGTGCATGATATGTCCTACCGTACCATATGTATACAGTGTGAAAATTGAATGCCCAGTGGTGAAGCTCTGTTACCTACATAGTCGGAACTATTTCGATATAGTGACAAGCCCAGTTTGATTTTGTGCCCTTTGATGTGCTTAATGGTTTGTGGGTGTATAATGTCTTTTCCTTTATATCTGTTGTTTGGTAGCCTTTGTTGTGCTTATCCTTTGGCTTTGTTGGCTGCAGGAATGCACTCCAAAGAAACACTTGCGCGAAACATGATTACGGGGGAGTAGTATACAAAGAGCATTTGAAGGTCACTTGACCTCAGAAATTTGCATATTAGGGAGGTCACGGGAGGGTGACAAAAGGTCAATGAGTGCATAGTTCCGGCAGAAAGACCAATCAGCCAATCAGAAGCGAGTATTGTGTCACATGGGGTCATGTGTGGTGGTGGGTGGTGGGTGGTGGGTGGTGGGTTTAAGATGGCGGCTGTGGTGGTGGGAGGTGGGTGGTGGGTTTAAGATGGCGGCTGTGGTGGTGGGTGGTGGGTGGTGGGTTTAAGATGGCGGCTGTGGTGGTGGGTGGTGGGTGGTGGGTTTAAGATGGCGGCTGTGGTGGTGGGTGGTGGGTGGTGGGTTTAAGATGGCGGCTGTGGTGGTGGGTGGTGGGTGGTGGGTTTGAGATGGGGGCTGTGGTGGTGGTGGGTGGGTGGTGGGTTTAAGATGGCGGCTGTGGTGGTGGTGGGTGGTGGGTTTAAGATGGCGGCTGGTGGTGGTGGTGGGTGGTGGGTTTAAGATGGCGGCTGTGGGAGCCCGAATCATAACGGACTGAAATTATTGAACCAGCACAGGGGCTTGCCCAGAGCGAATTGGTGAAATTTTTGAAAAAGTACTGTGACAGAAATTGATGTGACGGAAATAATACTTCTATGAATAGGGCGAAAACTTATCTAAGATAATTTTTCTGTCATAATTAATTCTTGGTCGAGTATCAACTATTCAGATATTACGGAAAGTACTGTTGTTATAAGGTATTGTTTTTTATATATCAGACACGATCAGCTGATATATGTAAACAAACGATCTATATTTAGACCCTCACGTGATCTGCTACGTTGCAGCACGCGCTCTTTGATCTTGGCGTTCCGCCGCCGTACAAGAAGCTCAAATTGAGACGGAGAATTTCGTTACCATTACCAGTAAATTGTAAGTTTATTGCGGAAAGAATTTATATTGCATAAATTGCTGCGGGAAATAGGAAGTACACATATAAGAGAATATTGTCTTGACGTAAAAAGTTTGGACATTTCATATTTACGGAGATATGGATTTTTATAACTGAGCCGGTTTTTCGTGTAAACCATCGCAGCGAAAAGAGAAACGGCTGTCATCTTCGTTTTGCTATGTCACAAAAAGTGCTCGAATTACTTATTTCTAAATTATTTCATCACGAACCCAACTAAGGTTAGCAAGTATACATATTTTACGATATAGTCAATAACTGTGAGCACATAAGACGTTCTGGTTGATGAGATCTAAATTTTTGAAGTTTGGCAATTTTCTGACTTCGAGCTTCGAATACCCGCCGCCATATTTGTTGGAAGCCGGTCGGGTGTTCGTTTGTCATGATGGAAAATCATTAATTAATCATATTTGGAGATATATTTCTCAACACAACCTTGTATTCATTGAAAATATAATTGTTCAGGCTTACATTGCTAACTGGTTTGCTGCCTTTGAGGTAATATTTGTTTCGGCAGTTGTTTCCGCCCATGCGATGAGAAAATATGCCTGAAAAAAAATGTCTAGTTTTGTGTCCGCTCCACAGACAGTTTACACCAAATAGTTCAACACATGGACACCAATATACATATATTGCGACCAGTCTATGATACAGTGCCACCTCAGTGTCGAGCATTTATTGTCCAGTTTGCACCAGCAAAGAAAAATCACGAACGTTCATCGAACGTCATCGGTGGGGACCTTCATGTGGTCTTCCGCGGTATATGAATCACTTACATTTGAATGCATGAATTAGTTTGATATAATTTTGTTGGGTGTGGATGGTTTAAAAGAGTGGAAATATTCCGTACAGGTCTGTTTTATGTAACAAACGCTAAGAAAAATGGTTACCCAAGGTCAATTTCCCCGGCTTCCCCGGATAATCGCACATTTCAAACCACAGCCCCATCTAGACGCTTTGATGCAAGGGAGACAACTCAGACTAGGCCAATTTCTCTTGTAGGCAAAGGTAATCTCCCTGATTCGCACATTTCTATCTTTTTTGCGTGTTTTGGGTGATGGAGTTTTTTTTTATGGATTTTACTATGAGCTATGAAATGTTTTTTTAAGTACCGGCTAGGCTTGTAAATAGATGCATATACACCCATAGACACTCATATACTGGGATATTAGCCCAATGTATGTATAAATCCATACGGGGTGGACATGTTGGAGTCTAGGTGGAGCACTAGTGGCCCGATTGGGTAGTATGAGGTCTTATTTTAAAGCTCTCGAGGAAATAAATAAATAAATAAATAAATAAATAATAATAAAAAAAAATCAAAAAATCGGCGAGTAGTGGACAAAGGGGAAATTGGGAAGTACTGACCATGCCCCAGAATACTTCATATGCATATCACGGCCTTAAGGCCTATGCAAGATGTAATCTACTTCACATTTTAGTAGTATAAAAAGCGCAAGTCCTATTGACCTTGCCCCTCCAAAGAAATAAAATCGGCTCTATTTTACAGGAGTATATACACAGGTCACGTGGGTTGTGACGTCACTTCCGGGTTTTCACTAAAAACTACCTCCAAACATAGAAGAGTTCCAATTTTTCCCCTTAGACGTCCGTATGTTCATCCTCCAAACCCAGAAGAGTTCCAATGTTCAACCTCCGGGACTTTTTCACCGGCCTGGCCCGCCCCAGCACGCAGCGCGCGCGCGCGAACGCGGGTTCTCCGGGCGCAGCGCGCGTGATTGTAGTAAGTAAAGTGGCCATTTTGGGGCAGTGAAGGAAGGTATTTGGGGTCGAGATGGACCATCCTTGGTCTGAATGCGTCCTGGGAGGTGTCATTTTGTAGTTCTCGGGGTGTACATTCCGAATTGAGGGATGTTCCCGTCATCTGTGACGTCATCGATGACGTCATCAGTAAGAGTATTAGCGAAAGTGAGCCTTTTGGGGCAGTGCAGGGAGGTATTTGGTGTAGAGATGGACCATCCGCGTTGCGAATGCGTCATGGGATGTGTCATGTTGTAGCTCTCGGAGTATAGACCCCGATTTCAGGGATATTTACAGCATCTGTGACGTCATCGATGACGTCATTAGTACAAGCTGTAGCGAAAGTGGGCCTTTTGGGGCAGTGCAGGAAGGTATTTGGTGTAGAGATGGACCATCCGCGGTCCAAATGGACCGTGTGAGGTGTCATCTTGTAGCAACGCCCACCAACACCATTCTTAGTGCTTCAACGCCCTGGTGAAATAGCTCCGAAGCTTTGATATTCCATGGAATTGTCACTAATTCTTCGAAATGCAGTGATGCCCGTCAACGCCCGTCGTTACACCTTAACACTCTAACATAACGCCATGATATAGACCAGAGAGAGAGAACAACAACAACAACAACAAGGATGACACATGAGAGAACAACAACAACAAGAAGTTTTTTTCATATAGTTTATTTTCCCCAATGTTACATCATACCCACGCTGGGGGAGCCGCGTTGGGTATATTTACAATTCAAGAAGATTCTTATCCAATCAGAGGCCACCATTTGCATGTTTCATATTCGTTCCTGTCCGTTAGATGTATTCTTGTCCAATCAGAAGTCTCCATTTCAGAGAGTGCCATCTGAACCGTTTATTCTAATCATCGTCGGGCAGGCCAGGATACCGTTGAGGCAACATATCCTCAGATAGTTGTTTGCGCATTCTGAGTATCTATCAGTGCATGGGGGAATACTTTCATCCGATGGAGGTGGTGGTCAGTTTAACCACGAAGAACGCAACATTGGTCATTATCTCCACTATCCACTTGGTGTTACAATTCAAGAAGACTTGTCCAATCAGAGGCCACCATTTGCATCTGTCGTATTCGTTCCTGTCCGTTAGATGTATTCTTGTCCAATCAGAAGTCTTCATTTCAGAAAGTTCCATCTTCGGCCATGTTCGCTTTGAACCGTTTATTGTAATCATCATCGGGCAGCCCAGGATACCGTTGAGGCAACATATCCTCAGATAGTTGCTTGTGCATTCTGAGTATCTATCAGTGCCTGGGTGAATACATTCACCCGATGGGTTAGTCGGTCAGCTTGGTCACGAAGAACGTAACATTGGTCACACTGTCCACTCTCCACTTGGTGTTGGGGCGTTGTTGTTGGGCCCATTCCAAGGGATCCACGGTATTCAGTTTCTCCAGCATCGTCTCTAGCGACACTCGGTTAATGATGGTAAACGGTTGGTCAAATACCTGGATGTTACTGCTCGGGTAAAAGTATCGGACTTGGACTGTCTCTTTATGCTGCAGCACATAACCAAACGCCAGATTCAATTTGAAGGCCGTAGTTTGATCATTGAAGATGGCTTCCACGTAGCTACGTAGACGGGCGAGGTCAGTCAGTCGGAAATTGTAGATATCTTGAATAGGGCGATGACGGTGGAAACAGTGCCGTATCATGGACCAATGGCGCCGATAGATGTCACTCACTGGATGGGCGCCCTGTAAGAGATCGCTAGGAACATTTATGGGCTCGTCCAGAAAATGTTCGATGTTGTCAGGCGTATGACTCGAAACCGTAACGGTGAGGTCCGGCTGGATATCCAGGCTCTGAACTGTGGGTATAGACGGGCTCTCCTTCATCGTATCACCAGTGGCATTCGTCTCCCCGGGCTCATCTTCACTAGGTCTGACCTTCCGCGGCTCCTCCTCAGTAGGAAGTTGTCGCACATGCCATGGTACCGGGGCATGAATCAACCGTTGGTGTCGCAGCAACTGGCTGCGTCGTTTGAAGAGTTGACCACAACCGTTACATTGTTCCGTCGCGCCCTCGTGGAATGAGCGTTCGTGGCACAGTAAATGATCCTCCCGATTGAATGACCGTGCGCAGGTTGTACAAGTATACCGAGCATCGTTGTGGGTGGAGGCCTCGTGGCGTCGTAACTTATCTAGACGAGTAAACAGCTTCTGGCAAGTTGTGCAAGTGAACATCTTGGTGGTTGACAGAGTGTCTGATGAAACGTCCAGGCCGCTTCCCTTTTATAGCACGCTGGCTGGTGATCTATTTTTAGCACACTCAGTTCAACTATCCCCAAGTCGAGGGCCGAGCCGTGACATCTTCGGTAACATCCGTGTCTCTTCGATCACCTCCGTACCGTCAACGATCAACATGTAGACATATAGAGTATGTACGGCATGTTATGGTATTCATCAGTGCATGAGTGACGCATTCAGTCGATGGGGGTGGTCGGTCAGCTTGGTAACGAAAAACGTAACATTGGTCACACTCTCCACTGTCCACTTGGTGTTGGGGCGTTGTTGTTGGGCCCATTCCAAGGGATCCACGGTGTCCAGTTTCTCCAGCATCGTGTCTAGCGACACTCGGTTAATGATGGTAAACGGTTGGTCAAATACCCGGATGTTACTGCTCGGGTAAAAATATCGGACTTGGACTGTCTCTTTATGCTGCAGCACATAACCAAACGCCAGATTCAATTTGAAGGCCGTAGTTTGATCTTTGAAGATGGCTTCTACGTAGCTACGTAGACGGGCGAGGTCAGTCAGTCGGAAATTGTAGATATCTTGAATAGGGCGATGACGGTAGAAACAGTGCCGGATCATGGGCCAATGGCGCCGATAAATGTCGCTCACTGGATGGTCTTCGTGTAACAGATCGCTGGGAACATTTATGGCTTCGTCCACGAAGTGTACTTTGCCCTCCACGTCGTACAAAATCTGGCCCAAGGTCATGTCGTCGGAATTTGACTGTTGAATTAGGGCGACATCATCATCGGCCCTCGTGCGATGGGTGGGAGTTCCCCCTGTTTCGATATTGATGCCTACGGGCTCTTCTATCTGCAAACGTGGCTGCGGAACAGGGTGTCGTGTGCGTTGATGTCGCAGCAACTGACTGGTCAGTTTGAAAAGCCGACCACATTCTTCGCATGGACGCTTGGGTACTTCATGGCGTGCACGTGTGTGGCGCTGTAAATGATCCGGGCGCTGAAACGACAGTGTACATATCGTACAGTTACACCGGGCGGTTCCTTGGTGCTTGGTAGCCTCATGGCGGCGCAAGTCATGCAGACGAGTGAATGATTTCGAGCACGTAGTACAAGTGAACATCTTGGTGGTTGACAGAGTGTCTGATGAAACGGCCAGACCGCTTCCCTTTTATAGCACGCTAGCTGATATTATGTTCGGGCACTTCCGTGTCTCTTCGGATGTAAAAGTCCCCGGATGTAAAAGTGCCCCGAATGTTTACGAATGTTCCACCATTCCGGACTTCTATCAGGTCCATGTCCAGAAGCTCTCATGTCCTGCATGTGAATAGTCATATTGTGTGTGTATGCATGTGTGTATGCGTGTGTGTGTGTGTGTGTGTGTGTGTGTGTGTGTGTATAGGCTTGTGTGTGTGCGTGCGTGTATGCAAGTGTGTGTATGCGTCTGTGTATGCGAGCGTTTGTGTGCGTATGCAAATGTGTGTTTGCGTGTGTGTGTATGTGTGTGCGTGTGTGTGTGGGTAGGTGGTTGTGAGTGTGTGTGCGTGTGCGTGCATGTGCGTATGTATGTGTGTGTATGTATGCCTCTGTGTGTGTGTGTATGTGTGTGCTTGCGAGTGTGTTTCTTGGATCGGAGCTCTTGGAGCTCAAAGCCTGTGGAGCTCAGAGGTCGGAAGTGACATTTGCATATGACCTCTGTGAGGTCACTTCCGCTTTTGTTCACGTGACCGGAAGTGACCTTTGACCCCGGCGCGCAAAGGTTTCCACCGC
>JAVTVY010025692.1:0-11408 GCA_036873755.1 Hanleya hanleyi
CCATAGCGCGCCTCGATAAAACGCGAATTCGGATATAACGCGCACAATTTCTTGTCCCCCAAAATAAAAATCAAAAAAAAAAATTAATTAAAAAAAAAAAATCGAAAATATTTCAACACTGTTGTTAAAACATAACTCACGAAACATCAATTGCATGTAATAACCTGTTGATTGTGCGTGTATTTGTTTTGTGTTAGGCCTAAAGCTACCGTACCGGAATGGCCCACCTGTGGTACGTGCGACCACGTGGTGAACAACAACAACGCCTGTCATAAATGTGAACTCTGGTGTGCTAAAAACAAGTTGTAGCATGCCTAAAGACTGTTAATTAATTAAGAGAGACTGTCAAACTTCTGAGCACACATTGTCATTAAGCAATCAGGATAAACTGTTAATCCCGTGAAGGTGAGAAATCTCAAATATGTCGCTGTTTTGTTTTTGTCGCGGGTCTCTTGAGTAGGACTTATCTGCAGCCCTCTTCGCTGGTCCTAGGTGGGAATAGACGCAGATTCCCAGTGTGATATTTTAATCTTCTTATCCGCGGTACAATCTCTTGTTTGGATAAGTTTTCTCTCTCTAAAATGTGCTAAAATTATACAATTTGGATCGAGTCTTTCCGTGTGTTTGGAATGACGTAGAATAAAAAGAATATTGTCCGAAATATATTTTCAACAGACACGCATTATTCAATTTGATAGTGCAAGGGAGACAACTTCAGAATGAATGGCTATTCCGCGATCATCTGCAGCCGAATTCTGCTGCCAGATCACGTGAGCATTACTGCCACCATTCGAATCAGTACTTCATGACATTTGCGTGCATTCGCTGGGAACTTCGAAATAAAATTAAATCAATTACCAATCTGAATCTAGAAGGTTAGTAAAATTACCGCTATGTCAGACTGTCTAATCACGTCACATTTGGCATGAAAAGACAGCACCCCATCAGCTTCGGTGCATCAGTAGGCCTATCTTGTCGTTGACAACGATCTTTTTACAAAAGAAACAAAATCACAAAACAGCTTGTTCACGTTTTATTTTGAAAGTTTTAAGAATAGGACAAAACAATTTTCCCGGATATAAGCCTCCCAAGCATTACTGCATGCTGTTAAGCTGGGTTGACAACGCCACGTGTGCCTCTGTAATACAACAACAACAACAACATCAGCTTGGTATTTTGACAATTCATTATAACGCGATTATCCTATAACGCGGTTTTAAATTAGGGGACAAAACATCGCGCTATGGCGAGGCGGCACTGTAGATGGACGGACGGATGGACAATGGACACGGATGAATGCACACACACACACGAAAACTTAATCAAATGAGGGGGCTATCCCAATGAACCTTCTATTCAAGTTTGGTGAAATTTCGTCCAGTAGTTCAAGATATCTTGCAGACAAGGCCTGTATATACATGTACAATTAGATGGACGGACGGACGGACAATGGACACGGATGAATGCATACACACACCAAAACCTAATCAAATGAGGGGGCTATCCCAATGAACCTTCCATCCAAGTTTGGTAAAATTCAGTCCAGTAGTTCTTCAGATATCTTGCAGACAGTGACTGTATATACATATACATGTACAAGTAGATGGACAGACGGACGGACACCAGACATGGACGAACGCACGTACACACACCAACACCTAATCAGATGAGAGGGCTATCCCAATGAAGCCTTCATCCAAGTTTGGTGAACTTCCGTCAAGTAGCTCTCCAGATATCTTGCAGACAAGGCCTGTATATACGTGTACAACTAGATGGACGGACACGATGGACACGGATGAATGCACACACAAACCAAACACAATCAAATGAGGGGGGAGGGGGGATATCCCAATGAAGCTTCCATCCAAGTTTGGTGAAATTCTGTCCAGTAGTTCTCAAGATATCTTGCGAACAAGGCCTGTATATACATTTACAAGTAGATGGACAGACGGACGGACACCAGACACGGATGAGTGCACGCACATACACCAAAACCTAATCAAATGGAGGGACCATCCCAATGAAGCTTCCATCCAAGTTTGGTGAAATCCTGTCCAGTAGGTCGAGATATATTGCAGACAAGGCCTGTATATACATGTACAAGTAGATGGACGGACGGCCGGACACCAGACACGGATGAACGCACGCACATACACCAAAATCAAATGAAGGGGCCATCCCAATGAAGCTTCCATCCAAGTTTGGTGAAATTCAGTCCAGTAGTTCTCGAGATATCTTGCAGACAAGAAAGGGGGACGGACGGACAGACAGACAGACAGACGGACACCGGACACGGATGAATGCACGTACACGCACCAAAACCTAATCAAATGAGGGGGCCATCCCAATGAAGCTTCCATCCAAGTTTGGTGAAATTCCGTCAAGTAGTTCTCGAGATATCTTGCAGACAAGAAAAGGGGACGGACAGACAACGGGGACGGATGAGCAGACAGACGGACACCGGACGTACACGGATGAATGCACGCACACACACCAAAACCTAATCAAATGAGGGGGCCATCCCAATGAAGCTTCCATCCAAGTTTGGTGAAATTCCGTCCAGTAGTTCTCGAGATACCTTGACAAGACAAGAAAAGGGGACGGACAGGGGACGGACAGACAGCACAAACACTAGATGTCTCCCCCCAAGTTGGGGGAGACATAATAAAATTTCAAATTGCCACTTCCATATTTTCTACAAAAGTTTGAACATAAAGATTTTAGCCCCCTTTTTATTCCTGATTGTATGAATTAGGCTGTTGTATTTTATCTGAAACAATGCCAGCAAATAAAAATGCCAACCAACAAAAAACATATACCTTTCACTATAATTTTTCACTGTAAGTCAGCGAATTGTTGTTCTTGTAAAATAGGCAATAACGACATTCAATGTATATGTGCAAATTGGGAACCTCCACTGGCTGTGTGATCTATCACTCTGTCTTGTTACCGGGTACCCATATTTCGACAGTGATGCAGTATGTCAGAGCTAGGAAATGGAGGTTGTTTCAACAGCTCAGCTGATACAGCATGGTTTAAGTTACTGTTGAAGCATGAGGCTGTTGGAACACATGCAAAATTCGCTAAATTGTTCTGGAAGAAAAACCACAGCCACAACAAAATGATGACAATGTTAGATTTGAAGTGTATGTTGGCAGTTAACATGTGACTTAACATACAGTTTTTGACCTTGAGAAAATAGGTCAATGTCAGTCATTTTCATAGACTTCAGGTCCATCATCAGTTGCATATGTGGTATCAATTTAGAATGCCTAGCTATATTTCATGTTATATCATATACATGTATATAACCCGAGAAAATAGATAGGCTTCTAGTCAGTCACCAATTGCACAAGTATTATAAATTTGGAGAGCCTGTCTTCACTGCTTGAAAAATTATTGCTAATGTTAAATTTGACCTTGATAAAGCAGGTGAAGGTCAGTCAATTTCATTAGGCTTCTGATCCATCACCGGCTGCATGTGTGGAATGACAAGAAAGATGGACAGACAGAGAGACAGACAAACAGATGACATGGAAAATTCAGTTCATTTTGGGGCATCATTACACATCATCTTCAAAGTCTAAATATTCTGTCAAAATGCACAAAAACACACCATTTTACTTCAATTATAGAGAAGAAAAGCAACTCCGAGTAGGAATCACAATTTTATTCTGTATATTTTGCTATTAGTTATAGGATCTTCAGCAGTGAACAAAGTTACAAACAGCTTCATACGCACAGTATATATACAAGGCATAATGTGATCTTAGCCAATACACAATTATGAATAGGTAAGCCAGTAAATTATATCAGGTTGGACAGATATTAAAATGCTGTCATTTTCAGAAATTGTTAAATAACCTGACAGTGACCTACAAATGGTGTGACTCAGGTGATACAATACACTCTACAAATGTTGTAACTCGCATGGGAATATACTACAATTATGAAACATGCCAGTTACAACATTTGTAGGTTTTCATTAATTCTGATGTGGATTGCCAAGTAAATTATACCTATTTTATCTTAAAATGACAGTCCTTATCCATACCTCATGACATGTAGAAATATTCAATGTAGGTAAATACCCACTCTATCACAATACTTTATTCATTTGTGTACAGTTTACTTAGTTCTTGGCAAATAAGCAGATTATGTATTGTTTTCATCAATTACAGTGTGTATTGTATCACCTGAATCACATCATTTGTACATGTAGATCGCTGTCAGGTTAATTTCTGAAAATGACAGCATTTTAATATCCGTCCAAAATGACTGACATAATTTACTGACTCACCTATTTATAATTGGGTATTGGCTAAGATCACATTATGCCTTGTATATATACTGTGCATATGGAGCTGCTTGTAACTTTGTTCACTGCTGAAGATGCTAAAACTAATAGCGAAATATACATAATGAAATTGTCATCCCTAGCTACTTGGAGTTGCTTTTCTTCTCTATTATTGGAAAATCATCAGTGGTTCCAATGGATTACTTCAATTACATGTAGATATACATGTAAAAATTTCCCAGGTGGGATGTGCCATATAGCAGGTATGTAGAAGTTCCACTTCAAAAATCTTTCTACTTTTTCAGTTAAAAAAAATAATTATCAACATTTGTAACTATGCTGTAAAAATGCAACGGTATGTGCAATTTCACATCTCGATTTTCAAATAAATTCTGGGGACCTTCACATAAAACAAAAAAAATATGACCATTTACTGAGTGATAATTGGTTATTTTATTCATTGAAAATTGACCAGAGTGCATCCCCAGACATCTGGAAGCCCAGAGTTAATAACCACTGGAGACTATGTAATTGGAAACAGGATGAAACTAGAGGTTCCGCTTTGACCCTTGAGTTGCCGCTCTGGCATGAAGCCTATGCTGGTTGTTTTTTTGAGCAAAAACATACGTCTCCTCCAACCTCCCACCTTGCCTTGAATGGGCACATAATTTAAGGGAAAGTGCTATAAAATTAATGTAGCAATAAGTATCTTAAACAAAGCTGCATATCTAAACATGTTAATTACAAAGAAGTGATTATCATTGTATATACATGTACAAGTAGATGAACGGATGGACGGACACCGGACACGGATGAATGCATGCACACATACACCAAAACCTGATCAAATGAGGGGGCTATCCCAATGAAGCTTCCATCCAAATTTGGTGAAATTCCGTCCAGTAGTTCTCCAGATATCTTGCAGGCAAGCCCTGTATATACATGTACAAGTAGATGGACGGACGGATGGACACCGGACATGGATGAATGCACGCACACACACCAAATGAGGGGGCTATCCCACTGAAGCTTCCATCCAAGTGGGGTGAAATTCCGTCCAGTAATTCTCAAGATATCTTGCAGACAAGGCCTGTATATACATGTACAAGTAGATGGGCGGACGGACGGACACCGGACACGGATGAACGCATGCACACACACCAAAACCTAGTCAAATGAGGGGGCTATCCCAATGAAGCTTCCATCCAAGTTTGGTGAAATTCTGTCCAGTAGGTTCTCCAGATATCTTGCAGACAAGCCTTGTATATACATGTACAAGTAGATGGACGGACGGACGGACACCGGACATGGATGAATGCAAGCACACACACCAAAACCTAATCAAATGAGAGGGCTATCCCACTGAAGCTTCCATCCAAGTGGGGTGAAATTCCGTCCAGTAGTTCTCAAGATATCTTGCAGACAAGGCCTGTATATACATGTACAAGTAGATGGACGGATGGATGGACACCGGACACGGATGAATGCACCCACATACACCAAACCTAATCAAATGAGGGGGCTATCCCGATGAAGCTTCCATCCAAGTTTGGTGAAATTCCGTCCAGTAGTTCTCCAGATATCTTGCAGACAAGCCCTGTATACACATGTACAAGTAGATGGACGGACGGACGGACACCGGACATGGATGAATGAACGCACACACACCAAAACCTAATCAAATGAGGGGGCTATCCCACTGAAGCTTCCATCCAAGTGGGGTGAAATTCCGTCCAGTAGTTCTCAAGATATCTTGCAGACAAGGCCTGTATATACATGTACAAGTAGAAGGATGGACAGACGGACACCGGACACGGATGAATGCACGCACATGCACCAAAACCTAATCAAATGAGGGGGCTATCCCAATGAAGCTTCCATCCAAGTTTGGTGAAATTCCATCCAGTAGTTCTCAAGATATCTTGCAGACAAGGCAAGGGGACGGACATCCATCCAGACAGACAGACAGACATCCATCCAGACAGACAGACAGCACAAACACTAGATGTCTCCCCCCAACATAGTTGGGGGAGACATAATTATTATATCAGTAATGGAGAGAGAAATAGCATTGATTCTGGAATGAAGTGTTTACTTTGTTGATACAAGCAGTCTACTTGTCCACTTATAACTGCATTATGCAATAAGTCAAACATTACAGGTTTTATCACCTGAATGATCAACATACAGGCCTACATTATGAGACTTGAAAGGTGAAGCAGAATATCAGTGTTACAGTACATGTATGTCTATTTGACCAAAAGGGCCTGACTTCAAGTTCACTTGAATCCTTGCAATTTTCCATACTGACCATATTGATGGTACTAGCATATCTTCTCTGACTGCATTTTCGTTATGTGTGTAAGCAGGGGTTGATGTAGCCTAGATATAGATATATTTAGCAGACTATGCTGTATGCCACATGTATATGCCAGCGCTAACAGCACCAATGTCCTTTCAATCCATTTTTAAACCATAATGTTAATAAAATTAGTGATTGTAAAAAAGAATGTATAATGAGATATAAATCAAGCATTATGTTGATGGGCTGCAAATCCGTATGAGAGGTGGCCCTTCAATTTCAATCAAAAAAAAACAAAAAACAAACTTTCACTCCTTTGAAATCCTTTGTCTGTCGGACAATAAACTTCATGAAATGCCAATAAATTGTGCGATATAAGTTTACTGTCTATAGTGCCACCCAATGATGAACAATATCACAAAACTACATCATGAAGCAAAATCCTCAGATGTGGCCTCGTGAATGTAGATATTGGACTCAAGTCATGTAAATTTCACGTATTACAAAAAAATGGCCATTTGGCTTACAAGGGATGGGAATTATAACACTGGGAAAGTTATATTCATGTTCAGCACATTCGAATTACTTTTCCCTGATTCAAAGAAGTAAATTTTCATTTTTGTGAAAAACATTTTATTTTGAGATGCAAAAATGCGCCTCCATGATTTCGCCAACACCACCAAAATCTTGTCAGCTCTTTTCCTATCTCGCAATATCATTATACTCAAATTTCATGGAAATCAAACATGTTGTTTAGAAGATATGTTACACATGTTTACCTGCATTCATGTCTATAGCGCCACCTAGTGACAACCAAATACCACGAAAAACAAGCAGGTGAAATCTAAAGCCCTAGGGAGATTGCACATAAAAGTTCAATGGAAAAAACTTTAATCATGATAATGCTTATGGAGGGTTTGACGTTAAGTCAGATAATTGAGATTTTCCATTTAAATAGCAATTTGGTTCGCACCAAAATAAAATTATCATGTCGGTAATCCTACATTTAAGCTTGGCAACATAGAATAGAAGAATCTTTAAATATTTCTCCGAGCGAATGGCAAATTTTTATTTCACAAAAAACTTCTTTTTTTGAAATGCAAAAAATGTGCCTTTATAATTACGCCAGCTACACCACAACCTTTTCAGCACATTGCCTATCCTTCAAGACCATTGTAATAAAATTTCATAGAAATCAAACAAGTCGTTCAGACGAAATCGTCACAGAAAAGTTTACCTATGCTCTGACTACAACGCCACCTAGTGGTGAGCATCAGCTATCGAAACACAACCAGGCAAATTTCCCAGGCCTAAGGAGATAGCACACAAAGTCTGACCCGAAAATATTTAACGGTGGCGGACCCGGCGGAGCCGTTTCTCATGAAAACATAAGAGCATCCACTTTGTGGAAATGCTCTAACTAGAAGAATAAACAAGTTAGATGCTGAGCTAATTGACAAGAACACACGTTACATGTGCACTGCTTTGTTTAGCTATGACATCCTGAGCCCCCTCTGCTTTGTTAAGTAATGGACAGTGCTGATTGGCTGAGGGCCATGAGCATAAAAGCTGTGCACCTCAGTTTTACCTCAATGCTGTCAGAGGGTATGTATTGACAGTAGTACTGTACATATACAATCTGATGCCATGTGAATGGTTCAAGATGGGACAGGTGGTGGCCATTGTTTCTTCTGGTCTCCTGGGACAGGTAGACGTTTTCAACTATTTCAAGCCATGTCGAGTGAGGAATCTCATGTACGTCAATGAAAATGTACAGATCAGGGCCATGATCAACAGTTATGGTAATCCCTCCAATAATTCAATGACAGGAAGTGAATCTTCCTACCATTAAATATGGGGGTGATCAAATTTATTAGAACAGGAAGTTGATAAAATGGTTGAAAATCATGCATATAATCCATTATTTCTTCATTATGTATTTCACTGATTTTAGAGGGTGATCAAATTGATTAGAACCACAGATTCAATTGTGTCCCCAAAATTGGGGGTGATTGAATTATGATAGGGGATGGAATTATTAGAGAGATTACCACAACAACTATGGAATGTGGGCTGACATTCTACATGTATGGGACGTACTCGAACAATGTTGACTATGTTCTTAAATATCAGTAGGCTTGATCACAATTATTACAGATTATTATATAGTTAGTCATATATAAATAAGTTAATATTTACACTGTTTCACATTATTTTTTTTTTCATTGAAGTACAAGTAATAAATACCAACATGTCTACCAGTAAGGTGTAAGTGGAACATTTTGAACAGAGAAAATTGTCAACTCCTGTGAAATGTGACCAAACAACATTGTACACAGTCTGCTCTTAAGTTATTGTTATCTATTAATGACTAATGAGGTAAAAATGTCATTAGTGGTATAATTACAGGGTCATTATTTCATAAATTAGGCCAGCTATCCAGCTGAAGGGACTAGTTTACAGTGTAATTTTTGTGTCAACTGGGTACATGTTCACGACTAGAATGCCACATCAAACACAGGCATGGTATTGACAAAGTCTTCTACAACAATTAACCATTGTACATAACTTGACAAATAACAAATATGGGTATACATGTATATATCAAAGTATCACTCAACATTGGAAGAAATCAGATTAGAATTTTCAAGGTGTGCCATTCAACATCATACAGCTACTACATGTATTGCTTTTTAGTACATGTACATGTCAAGAACTTTAGTAGTTCTTATTTAAAATCAGAATACACGTCAAGAACTTTAGTAGTTCTTATTTCAAATCAGAATACATGTCGAGAACTTTAGTAGTTCTTATTTCAAATCAGAATACATGTCAAGAACTTTAGTAGTTCTTATTTCAAATCAGAATATGCCAAGAACTTCAACTAGTAGTTCTACATTATGCCAAGAACTTTAACTAGTAGTTCTACCTTAGAATCTGAATAGAACTGGACAAAAACCAAACCTCTACACATTTCTAGCAACATGACCGTGGTGGCCATCTTGAATTTAACCATGCTACATGTACATGTAGGACCTCAGAAAAACCCAGAGATTTAATTCATCCAAGTACCACTCATCATGGTGAAATTCTGTTGGAAGCAACTGAATAGGACAATAACTCCAGACTGTGTCAGTATGATTTGTCTTGTGACATCATCACGAGCATCCAAAGGAAAACTTAGGTCATGTGACAATATATAATTTATAGATGCTGTCTCTTCAATATTATGAACTAACACTGAGGTGACAAAAACTGTTTATTACCTGCATAGAATACATTTATATGGCCTGTAAAGTAGTGGGGAGTTGACAAACACCTTCACAATGGTCCCTGACTGTTTATGACTTAGTGGCAGATAATTATATGACCAATCCACTCACTATATTTTGGTCAGTCATCATGCACATGTACATGTACCTGTAGGTGAGTGCTTGTCATCTGGTCTGGTTCTTATCACTTAGGACAGAATCCTGAAGGTTTGTGCCAGCTCTCACCTACGTTAAGTACATTCATCAATATTTTGCCATTTCCATGAGAACTCAATTGTGGGGAATTGTGAGCAGTGGAAATGTATATCAATGCAAGAAACCCTGACCCACATATACAATCCAGAAATTCTGACCAAAGATTATTGACTATGTAAATGTTAGTACATCGATACAGTTTATATCGACTATTTATTACTGAGACAATCACATGATAGAAACCAGAAATCTTACAATCTTTGAGGAGAAGTCAAATTATAGCCTGTCAGAGAAATCTACTCTGATATTTGTCTGAGCAGTGTTAGAAGCTGTGTCCTCGTATGAGAGATGAACAGTGTTAGACGCTGTGTACTGGTATGAGAGATGAACAGTGTTAGACGCTGTGTACTGGTATGAGAGATGAACAGTGTTAGACGCTGTGTACTGGTATGAGAGAGAACCCAGACAATAAGCATTGATTGCCATGGAAACCTCTTATCCACGCTGATTTCTCAACCCGAACCATTCCTGGTCAACTGAACAGCATTTGGAGGGTATCAGCCTCTCGTTGAGTTTCTTTGAATCATTCTTAAAGGGCTGAATGTAATTTGGAGAATAAATATTGTACCGCTCGATATCCCTTCTTTTACCTCGATAGATTTGAGCTGAGCGATGGAGAAGTTGGAAAGAAGAGACTCATTAGTTATACGAGGCTTAACGTGGAACCAAGTGGCGAGGAAATGACAGAAAGTAGTCCGGGCAGCTGAAGAAATAATAGCACTGCTGAAATAAGGAGAGTATCCTGAAAGCGAGATTGAAGAGAAGTGTTCCCCCATCTACTTCCTCTATCAACATTACAGCTAACCCATCAGGCCGAGTCAATATTTAGATCCACGACTCAACTTTAAACCAATCAATGTTGTCCTGGCCATGCTAATCAAGACCCAATCAATTCTTGTGATAGCCAATAATTATCAGAACTATAGATCTGGGACATGACGAGTCTATTGGGCGGCGATGTCTGTGATTATAGCCTCTAGCCCAGTCCTCTTGTCTACTCTACTACATGTAGATCCCTCAGACTTGTCTAGATCTCTCTCTGGCATACACACAATAACCAGTGGATAAACCCCCGACCATATCAGGCCATATTAGAGGGATAATTTAGATACAGTATGATTGTCCATACTGTGTCTGTTGTCTCCTTCATCAAGATGTCATATTGTTGTTGTCCGGCTGATTTGAGATTTGTTTGGGAATCTGCCAGAATAAAGCGGTCTTCTCTCGCCAAGGAATCCAAGCTCTGATGTTGGTGATAAGTCCATGGTGTGTCCTTCATTCT